>MUZH01003994.1:0-34375 GCA_003012965.1 Juglanconis oblonga | reverse complement strand
CACCCACCCACTCACCCACCTGCAGTCTGATCCGAACCTGAAGTCCGCGCATAGTTGCATTCCACTCAAGTACCACCGTACTCCACCCCCCCAAGACGACCAGCGTGCCGGTGCCAACCAGCCTTCTTCCCAAGGTTGTTCAACCGTCATCCTGCCTCTGTCTCACTCCCCGACCGAGACAGTATGCATCTCCACCACGCCTCGCACGCCTCGCACGCCTCGCACGCCCTCCTCCGAAGCATCCTCTACCACCTCCACCACAGCACCTACTCAGCAGCATGCGCTCCCACTCACAACGTCCAGGAAGCGAAGCGGTCACCCTCGTGGCTCCTCCCGATCTGGCAAGAGGCCATCCACCAGCACTCAGCATCTACAGCACGCGCCTCAACCGGATGGAACACGGTCGAACCGTCGCATCGACCACCACGTTCCACACGGTCCCGGTCCACTCTCCTGAAGGATCCTCAATTTGCACGGCGGGAATGCAGGCAGCTCACTGCGCCCAAACTTAGTGCTGACGCCCGTTCCACTCATCATCTCTTGCAACTCGACCGCCACGTGGTCCTGCAAGTCAGCACGCAATGGTCCCCTGAATTCCACAACCCTTTTGCCCATCTGGGAGACATCGTCAGGTAATCTCATGGCCACAAGCCCTTGTGTCTGCCGTGAGCAGACCTGCACGAAGTCTTTTCTGCTCGCGGGTCTCGTTGGTCTCGTAGGGCTGCATCTCCCAGCATCAACGACTGCACACGGCACGGCAGGAGATATCCTCTTTTCGGCCCCAACAGATCGCTTCCCCTGGGCGAGTTTCCCCGCCTTGGTCCTGAGGGGGGGCTAGATCGGAGCGAAGCCGTTGATACCACCCTTATATGGCATACCATGCAGCCCGTTGACCATATGCAAGTACTGTTGCGCTGATGCCCCTCAATTTAGGAATGCTCGAGCTCGCCATGCGTGATGCGAGTTTTCTCGCCACGACGAGTTCTGCAAGGAGTCGGAAGAGCATCGGTTGTTGCACAGGCAGATTCCCAACAGCCAGGATGCCGCTCCTGAAGCAGCGCTGTTTCAAACGATGCTACCTCGGCCAGGCAGCTTTTCCAATGAGAGGAAACAACTCGTTTCAAACCCTGGGCAAAGTGCTTGTCTGTGGGGGCCACATGCCCGTCATCAACGCGGGAGAGGCCATACTGAATAGGCCTGGAGGGGCCGGATTGACTCGGTTCGTGCAGGACGCTGGTCTCGGTGGCCAAACTGGCTGTACGGCCCGCCCATCAGTCCAGATCGCTGCTGGGGGTCAGGAGGTCAGCACAGCTACTACCGTCCTGACATGCTTCCAGTGAAGTGTGACGTATCTCCGCGGTACGTAAACGGTGAGGATGCGCCTGTGATCGCCGAGGGTGCTGGCGAAGGAACGCGGCTGCCACACCAATGGTCCAGGTCCAACTCGAAAAGGCGAACAGAAATCATTCACTATTGTTTGTCTGCCATGCTTCTGGTCCCTCAATATCAGCCCAGGAACAAGTCGTCCTGAGAGTGTTGCGCCAGGCTTGACCCATGAGTCTATCGAGATACTTGCTAACAGTCATGCACCGTGGTATGAGACCGGCTGTTGAGAACGGACCGAGAGTGGCAATGAGAGTGAGACTGGATCGGAAATGCAGGGCATCATCGAGACACGTTTATTTGCCACTGCTTGTGGTCATGGCCGGATATCGCCCAAGAGAGCAAATTATTCGGTACCCGTAGCCAAGATGAATGCGCGGCATGCCTTCCATGGCATCACGCCTGTTCAATACATGACAAGAGTAATCCGACTATATATCTTTTTCCTTTATGAGCCATACCAATCCCAAAAAGCCAGAGTGCCAGCTACGTATTGATCAAGATTTCTACCCGATTGCTCGTCGACCTCGATCAGTCGGCGGTCCGGATCGGTTGTGAACTAGTCAGTCTCAAAGACATTGTCACTGGCAACGCTCTCTGTCTTCTAGAAGATGTCAAAGAAGCCCTGGAAAATGCTGCAAAGAAAGAGAGGAAGAACAAAAAAAAAAAAAAGCTTGAGTCTCATGGTTTCAGCCTTTCACATCCGACCGCTTGGCAGTTGACTCGTACTCAAGGTCGTGCCCAGATCACGACTCGCTCCCGACGCAGCTCACTGATTATCTTCCTCATCATGCAGTATCCGTACCTAGGTAGTTTCCCTCCCTATAAAGCTCAACTAGGTCAAGCTAGAACATTTGACTTTCTGGTGGATCTTTGTTCGGTGCGCAAGTATATGCGAGACTCGTGGCGGGCCCGACTTAATTGGTTTTGAGCAGTCACAGCACTGCACTCGGACAAGAAAAAATGTCACTATATGACGGGCTTGTGGACGATCCGATGGCGAACAGAGGCGAAGTTGCTGTCTGACAAACTTTTCCAAGTCTGTTGCAAGGCTGCCCTCGAAGGTTGAGACCCTCCCTCTCCTGAGAGCTGGAAGTCGCAGATATTGCCAGATTCGCCACCAGCACATATCATACAGTACAGTTCTGTTACCGTTGATGACGGCTCGTTTTTTCGCTGTGATTACAACTAGTCGATATTGTCCCTTCGAGGACGTTCCGCAGCCGAGATGACTTTGACAGAGCGTGATCTTGGGACCGGCGTCACGATCGACGTTAATAATGGCGACTTGTCCCAGAAGTACACCGTGGCAGTCCTTCTGGGCGTTGCAATATGTGAGAAACTCGGATCGGGCCTTTTTTTTTAAAAAAAAAATTCTTTTTTTGGCTCGCGCAGACCTATTCGCGAGAATGAGGCCAACGAATAACCCCTCCCCCGGGCCTCGGTGTTTGTTGCGGGAACGTCTTCAGCCTGTCCGTGACCACTGACAACGAGCGACATAGATAACGCCTTGGAGATACTTCCTGTCATCTACTTCACATTTCCGAGATATTCGGGCCTTTACTTCTGGAGTGTGCTGGCCGCTGACTTGGGCGCGCTCACTTCCGCCATTGGCTTCGGTGCGCCCACGATCCCCAAGGCTGTTGTTCTCTTGAGATAGAGAGAATCGCAGTTGGGAACAAGGGAAGGCTAACGTTGCATGTCGCAGTTCTGAACAACTTTCAACTCACAGGCAATGTAAGTCTGATGCCTCGGAGACCTTACATTTGGCAAGTCCGTCCGGCTCTGTCCATTAGCCGGCCTCCCAGTGTTTCCGTGCATTTGGGTGGAGACCATCAAGAACCAAGGAAGGCAATTAAATTAGTACTAATGATCTCCAGCAAACGGTACCTACGATCATGACCTGCGCAGCGTGGGTTCCGATGGTATCAGGCCAGAGTCTCGTCCTCTACTCGCGTCTCCATCTGGTCAACCTCAACGAGACGATACGCCGATGGGTACTCGCAATGTAGGTACTTCTAAAACGACTGCCAATTGAATTCATACTGGACTGTTTTTTCCTGGCTCCATTCAACCGGCAAAGAAATAGCATCGCGGAGTCTCATGGAACCTTACTGTTGGGAACGTCTGAGGCCTCGCCTATCCTATAACTCAAGTCTAAACGTCGGGCTTCCGATGCAGAACACGACCGGCTGACCTTCAGGATCACAGGATAATATTTAATGGCATCACACTACATACTGGCACGGTAGTCACCACCATCGGTTCGAACAGCGTAGCTGCTCACTTGTTCCTGAGGCCGTATGATATCATGGAGAGGATCCAGGTGACCATCTTCTTCGTGCAGGAGCTTATTCTCTCGGGACTGTACGTGTGGAAGGCTCGTGGATATCTGCACACCTATCGCCAGCGGAAAGACAATAATAGTCACGCCCAGCGGAAGCTGAAGGCGATGATGATACATCTGATCTTGTCGAACATGATCGTGATTGCTCGTACGTACATATAGCACAGACCCTTTCCGCATGTATAGTGGTCCTGCACAAACATTTTATCTATTCACTCATCAACGTCTTCACTATTCTTCCCTGATCTCACTCCAGTCTGGCAAGAAACCCTCAGCTGACCAGTACGGTGTGGACAGTCGATGTTTTCATCATCGCCCTGGAATTCTCAGGCCTCTACTTCATCCAAGTTTGTTACAAAGCCTTCGTATACTCGGTGAAACTGAAATGCGAAATCGGCATCCTCAACCGTCTCGTCGACTTCGTCAAGTGCGCGACAGGCTCCTCGAAACACGACCACCGCGGGCTGTACCCCCATGTCCACAAGAAGTCTCAGAAATATGACTGCGACTGCAACTGCGGTGACAACCTCCACCGCAGCTTCCAGCTCTCCTCGCAGATCGAGCGCGAGTGGGCGACCACCCTCCGCAATACCTTCGGCGTGGCGATGGGGGAGGGCGAAGATACCGAGAAGCGCTCGGACGACGATGGGGAGGACCTGTTGTGCGGGCAGGTGAGCAGTCGGCGGAGTGAGCAGGAAGCGAGCGTGGAGGAGCATGGGCACCCTGGGAAGAGGGTGCTGGGACTGTTGACGATTACCAGTGGGGATGGGAGCCAGGCGAGGAATAGCCTTGATGAGAAGAATAGGCCCAGCAGTAGCGCTGCGGCGGTGCGCTCATCTTCGTCGTCGTGGGAGCGGCAGAGGAGGAGTCTACCCCGGGTTCCTGTGCCGGAGACTTCACACTTGCGCGGGTCAGCAGGCAAGGAGGCGTAATGAGTTTGCGGGATTATAGCTTTGGCGGTGATAAGGTTCTTACGATACATGGATTTTGATACCACTTCACTTTAGAAAATTATCCCGCCCGTATTCATCCGCTTGTGCGGTCGCATTAGGTTTTCTATCGCTTCACAGGTTTTATTACCTCGCATACGCATGTATGGGCACCCGGCAAAGTGTATCTAGAGGTTGGTTGATCAGGGGAAGCAGGCATAGCAGGGAGGCGAGTAGAGATTTGCTGCTCAGACAGGTGAGACGGAAAGGGTAATAGGGTAGGATACAGGATCAAGTTTACGAAAGGGGGGATTGTAAGCCGGTAGCTGGGGATGAGCTACTGGGTGATGTGAAACCATGTTTGACGTAGGCCTCGTTTGTTGTAGGTGGCGATGTCACGGCGCTTGACAATGAACCCTTAGGTAGGTGGGTATAGTTGATAAGCTTCGGTATCTCAGTCCCAATATCTATCAAAATGAGGCGGCCCGTATGTGCGACGAAGGACCGAGATATATCCCGTGCCCTCGTGTATTCTCCTTATGCAGCATCACACGTTTCCCAGTACGCGTTGAAGATGCATATCATCCACGGGGCCAGTTGATGACAATCCCATCACAACCACCCCGACGGATCATGAATATCACATACGGCCCATCCACAGCGCATCAGCCCTTTCCTTTCTCTTTGCTGCGCTACCATTGTAAGCCGTGCAAAGTCCGAGGTTGCGGAGTGCTCCTGCTCGTGCTCCAGATCGCCAAATTGCCTCTGTGCCTACCCATCAGTTCTCCAAAGTGATGCTGTGTCCTGTTGAGTCTGGGTATCTTGAATGCCAATACCGAGTTACCCATCCTAAGTACTCCGTCCTGTCTTAAATGTAGAAAGTGCGCCCTCGACACTGTTGACGTTCCAATAATGACGATGTTGAAGGCAAAAAGCGAGCGAAGGACCAATTACATGTGTCTCCGCTTTGGTGGAGGGCCACCAGACTCTTTTAGGTTTCCGAGACCGAATAACTCCTCATAGTCGACCTGACGCTTGGCTCCAGCACCACGTCCAAGATGGGCTGCACCATGATTCGGCATACGAGCCGCGCGTCGTCCTGTGCTTCCGCCGTGACGTCGTATGGATTTGGACCATGGCGTGGAAATGGTGGAGTGAGACATTGAGTGGTCGTGTTGCCGGTTGTTGTCCGAGAGACGCAGGCTGGCGAGGTTGAGGTTGTTCTGGGCGTCTTGAGGGTAAGGATGAGATGAACGGAAGTCGAAGGTCTCTTGGCTCGGGACGATGATCTCGGACTCGTCGACGGCTATCTCCTCCCCGATCGACGTCTCTGATGCCTCCTGCTGGTGAAGCTGGCCTCTGGCGTGCGCAGACATTTGTGGTTGAGATTGAGGCTCGGAAGCCCGGGGCAGAGATGCTCTGCTGTTAGAGAGATGGATCTCGGGCGAAGAAACTGTCTCGAGTTTCTCGGTGTCGTCATCGCTCTCCGTCACCTGAGGCGAAGCATCTCGGTTTTCCAGACGCTCGTTTGCCCATGCCCTGATCTTCCAACCCTCTCCATCGCTGAGACCAAGGTGTTCTTTGTCCAAGAATTGTAGCAAGTCGTCAAGACAGTCCTGATATCCCTCCGCACGAGCCTTTGCCTGGGCTGTGATGGATGACTTGTAGAGTTTCGTGACCGACAGGGCTGCCGTGCGAAAGACGTCGAGCAGCTGTTCGGGGGCCGCCTCATTTGCCATGACCGTGTGCTTTCGAGTGGAGGGATAGAAGCAGCAAGTGGTGTTTCGTGTCGTGAATCGTTTCAAATGACCGTGGTGCCTGGTCTAAGGCTGATGTGAGCACAAAGGAGTCGACAGTCGATAGGAATGGAGGTAGAAGTCGGTCGAAGATGACTGTTCATTTGGGCGCAAATGAAGTTTGGCGGGGCTTTTTGCCTGTGGGCCTTCTGCGTTGGCAGGGCGGTGGTGGATCTCAGCTTTGGCTTCTGCAAGTCAGACAGACCCTGCAAGGCCTGGGCGTTTCCTTGTGATTCTTGCAGTGGGTCTCGACAGTGAAGCGATTCTCCCAAGGGAGGCGAAGTGTACGGCGACTGTTGAAGAATGCAGAATATCCTCAGACCAGACGTGAAAGCGTTGTGGTGATTGTGTCGGTAGGATTGATGGGACGAGATGAATACGGCCGGCTTGTCGAGGGCATGCCTAGCATTGTTATCGGCGGCCCGCGTGATTCCGAAGAGGTACCTAGGTACCTAGGTACTCCGCGAGATCCCGGTCAGCCGCAAAATACCTGTACAACGTCATTGTTCTAGTGGGGTTGGTTTGCCATCCGCGAGCGACCTCCAACGTGCCAACGTGCCAACAAGGCTGATGTCTGGTGTGATTTGTTGCCAGAACAAATGAATCTAGGTAGAATCTCCGCTGCAGATCGATCGGCACGGAAAATGGATTTGAATTCGGTACAGAGATACAAGACAAAGTAGAGGTGCAAACCCCGCAAGACGGGAAGGTTCAAGGTTGGTGACAGGACTGAAGCTAAGAGTTGACCTGGCCGGCCATTCTATCCTCGTAAATTGGATGGAAGAGGGCAAGACAACAAAAAGACAGAAATCGTTTTAGGAATACCACGGGGGGTGATTCGGTCTTGGCAAGTGCTAGGGGTGAGTTCTAGAATTGAAGAGCAGCCGGGCTTTTGGTTTGGAGCAAAATGGCATCTCGGTGTATAGGGTCCTTGGTATTTTGTATTTTGATCCATAGTACCGGCGATGAATTAGCACGCGTAAGAGGATATGTGATCAATACTGTGTGGCGGTCCATATCCCGCAACGAATCCTGATCAATCCTCCTTCCCGATCCAACAGCGGTATACAGCCGTGATCTGTTATTGGCTCGACACAGGCGCACGAGAGAAGCCATGCACTTGACATTGTGGTCAAAGCTAGATGCTTCAGAGCCCACGGAATAGATTTTTCTTCATCTGGAGTCCAGACATTTTGGAACCCAGTTTCAGCTCTATGCAGTAGGACGACAAAAGAATTCTGCCGGAATTTTTACATACCAGCCTTGATGAAATCCAGCCGTGAGGACGTGAGAGACAGACGAGACCGTACAATTACTGACCTACTAAGATGTCAAGAAGCTTACTGTTCAATGATGACGAAATGAAGTCGACATAAAGTAATTAGATAAGATAAGCCATCGAGACAACAAGAGCATACTTGCATACATCATATAGGTAGACTGTTCATACAGTCCATAGATTCCCTCAAACGACATCCTACAGAGGATGTCCCATAGTCCATCCCAGGTCCTACTAGGTAGTCCATCAGGAATAGCTTCAGGCCTGATCCTTTCTTGGTGAAGGAGGCTGGCCTTTGTGGTTTCTCTCGACGTGCATGAAATACGAGGGCGAGAAACCGTTGGCACCAGGAGAGATCTTACAGCTCTTCCTCCTGCCCAATGTTGGAGCCGCACTTCAAGGTGGATGCATTAGCGCCGCCTGGTGGAACCGTGAATGCGACTCTTTAGATAGGAGACTAACCGATGGATATAGCTGTCCGCCCCTTCTTAGTGCACCCTCATGAATCAGCTGTTAAGATACTAACTGATTGCAAGCATGACTTCCCGTTTACTTCAATCCCTGCTCGCTGAGTCGCGATTTTGGGGAGATCTCTTCCAAACTTCGACTTCCACCCTTTCCCACTGCCTTTGCACCTCATACATCGGTGGCCAATTCAACCCAGAATCGAAGTCGTCATAATCCTCCGCGAACTACTCTCCGGTTATCACGAAAACACGCCAAATCATCAAACAGAAGCATCAACGACCTCCACATTTCTTTTAGGCGCGTCAAGGCGCGCGTTCTGGTGCCCAAGTCTTCCTCCCCATCTCTCAACATGCCGCGACCTCAGCCCGCCGACGAAGACGCGTCAATGCACGACGTCTCTGACGATGGCAAGAACGCCAACGATTCCATGGTAATTTATCTCCGTACCTGAACACGCGTGCTCGCGGCATCTCTGCTTCCACTGGACCATACTAACTCGCACCCAGGAGGTGGACGAGACCCCTGACTATACCGACTCCGACACAAATCCCAACACGACAGCTAGTAGTGTGATGGGTGAGCCGGTGTTGGATGGCAGAAAGAAGCGTTCAGAAGCCAACCAGCTCCGACGGAGTATATTCGGCAAGAAGCATGACAGGCTGGGAGAGTCCAAGGTATGTGCGCCGACCCCCATGCTGGGCATGGAAATCTTGGGGGGCCTCGATGCATGAGCTGACGCCACTGGTATAAAGGAAGATGACTCTGTTCGACGATTTCGCTACCTCCTCGGCCTCACCGATCTCTTCCGCCACTTTATCGAGACAAACCCGAACCCCAAGATCCGTGAAATCATGGGAGAGATTGACCGTCAAAATGCTGAGCAGGAGAAGTCAAAGAAAGGTGCGCGCCAGGCTGGCGCTGCGGGACGACACCGCCGAACAGAGGCCGAGGAAGATGCAGAGCTGCTCAAGGATGAGAAGGTTGGTGGCTCTGCGGAGACGATGTTTCGCGACTCGCCCGCGTTCATCCAGGGTCAGATGAGAGACTACCAGGTCGCCGGTCTCAACTGGCTGATCTCCCTCCACGAGAACGGGATTTCGGGAATATTGGCCGACGAAATGGGTCTTGGCAAGACCCTGCAGACCATCTCTTTCCTCGGCTACTTACGACACATCATGGGCATCACAGGCCCCCACCTCATTGTGGTCCCCAAGTCGACGTTGGATAACTGGAAGCGAGAGTTCGCCAAGTGGACTCCTGAGGTCAACGTTCTGGTTCTGCAAGGTGCCAAGGAGGAACGTGCAGAGCTCATCCAGGAGCGGCTCAAGGATGAGTCCTTCGATGTTTGCATCACGAGTTACGAGATGATCCTCCGAGAAAAGTCACACCTAAAGCAATTCGCGTGGGAGTACATCATCATTGATGAGGCGCACCGTATCAAGAATGAGACATCGTCTCTGGCACAGGTCATTCGACTCTTCAACTCCCGAAACCGCTTGTTGATCACCGGTACCCCGCTTCAGAACAACCTCCACGAGCTGTGGGCACTCCTCAACTTCCTGCTTCCCGACGTATTTGGCGATTCCGAAGCATTTGACCAGTGGTTCTCTGGTCAGGATCGAGACCAGGATACTGTTGTGCAGCAGCTTCACCGTGTCTTGCGACCGTTCTTGCTGCGGCGTGTCAAAGCGGACGTCGAGAAGAGCCTGCTTCCAAAGAAGGAGGTGAACCTCTACGTTGGCATGTCGGAGATGCAGGTGAAGTGGTACCAGAAGATCCTGGAAAAGGATATTGACGCTGTGAACGGCGCTGGTGGCAAGAAGGAATCTAAGACGCGGTTGTTGAACATCGTCATGCAGCTGAGGAAGTGCTGCAACCACCCTTACCTCTTTGAGGGAGCCGAGCCTGGTCCTCCTTACACCACTGATGAACACCTTGTCTTCAATGCCGGAAAGATGCTGGTCCTAGACCGACTTCTGAAGCGACTTCAGGCCCAAGGCAGCCGTGTCTTGATCTTTTCCCAAATGAGTCGTCTTCTGGATATTCTCGAGGATTATTGTATCTTCAGAGAGTACAAATACTGCCGCATTGATGGCAGCACCGCTCATGAAGACCGTATTGCCGCGATAGACGACTACAACAAGCCTGACTCCGAGAAGTTTGTCTTCCTCCTCACGACACGTGCAGGAGGTCTCGGTATCAACCTGACGTCAGCCGACATTGTCGTTCTCTACGACAGTGACTGGAATCCACAGGCTGATCTGCAAGCCATGGATCGAGCTCACCGTATCGGCCAGACCAAGCAGGTGGTTGTCTACAGATTCGTGACAGACAACGCGATTGAAGAGAAAGTTCTTGAGCGTGCTGCGCAGAAGCTGCGTCTGGACCAGCTTGTCATTCAGCAGGGCCGTGCCCAGCAGGCAGCGAAGGCCGCAGCCAACAAAGATGAGCTCCTGTCCATGATCCAGCACGGTGCCGAGAACGTTTTCCAAACAAAGGGCGCCACCGGTGTTGTGGCTGAGAAAGGTGCAGCCTTGACCGAGGACGACGTTGACGCCATCTTGGCGGCCGGTGAAAACCGAACCAAGGAACTGAACGCGAAGTACGAGAAACTCGGCCTCGATGACCTCCAGAAATTCACTTCGGAGTCGGCCTACGAGTGGAACGGCAAGGACTTCACCAACAAGAAGAAGGAGATCGGCATGAACTGGATCAACCCGGCCAAGCGAGAGCGGAAAGAGCAATTCTACTCGATTGATAAGTACTACAAGCAAGCTCTGCAGACAGGTGGCCGCACGGCAGACAACAAGCCGAAGGCACCCCGTGCTCCGAGACAGATCCCGATCCAAGACTATCAATTTTATCCTCAGAGATTGAAGGACCTCCAGGAACGGGAAACCGCATGCTACCGGAAGGAGATTGGCTACAAGGTCCCCCTGACCGATGGCGAAGAAGACACGCTGGCCGACCGCGAAGCTGATCGGGATCTTGAGCAGCGCATCATTGATGATGCTGTGCCCCTGACCGAGGAGGAGCAAGCAGAGAAAGAAGAGCTGGCAAAGGAAGGATTCGAGACCTGGAACCGTCGTGATTTCCAGCAGTTCATCAACGGCTCGCACACCTACGGTCGCAACAACTATGAGGGCATCGCGCTACAATGCCAGAACAAGAATGCGGTCGAGGTCAAGCAGTACGCAAAGGTGTTCTGGCAACGGTACAAGGAGATTGCCGACTGGCCGAAGTTTATTAAACACATTGAGGACGGCGAGGAGAAGCTCAAGAAGATCGAGCATCAGCGGAAGACGCTGCGGAAGAAGATGTCGATGTACCGGGTGCCGCTGCAACAGCTGAAGATCAACTACTCCGTCAGCACCACGAACAAGAAGGTGTATAGTGAGGAAGAGGATCGATTCCTTCTGGTACAGCTGGATAAACATGGCCTGGATAAGGATGGTATCTACGATCTTATCCGCGATGAGATCCGGGAGAGCCCGCTGTTCCGCTTTGACTGGTTCTTCCTGAGCCGTACGGCGGATGAGCTGAAGCGCCGATGCACCACACTCCTTACCACGATCGTGAAGGAGTTTGAGGATATCAAGCCGGACTCGAACGGTGTCAACGGCAAGCAGAAGCGAGAGCTGGAGGATGATGAGAATGACGAGGATAGTGTCGTGGGCCTGGCTCCGGCCAAGAAGAAATCGAAGACTAACGGTGCCAAGGTACGTCCCCATTCGTCGCTAACATCTACTGAGAAATCTAGTGGCTAATAACTTCACACAGAATAAGGCTCTCGACAACGTGAAGTCCAAGGGCAGTTCGGTTGCGCCCTCCCGCGCCTCGAGCGTGGTCTCCACCAACTCGACTTCTAAGGGCAAGTCGAAGGGCAAGAAGAAGTAAGCTGTCGGACCAATGCCACAGCATTCCTAATTCTTGTTCCCATTGTGTATGTCCTGCCGAGCCGCGCGGCCGGACAGGGTTGGAGTCTTTTGTTGTGCGTGATACTGCTCACGGTAGCCTGTGTTGCTAACTAGAGATGACTCATTTGGGAGGGACTAACGGAGTTGGGAGTTGTGTGTTTGTACCTTTATTGGCTTTGTGGTCATTGAACTCCAGCCGGGAAGAGAAAAACTTGCGGTGGTAAACGGATGAAAATGGGCGCTGGAACTTTGTGGAAGAGAGAAAGAAAGAGGAGAGGCCAATCAGTCGTGGCTAGTCGGGTAGTCGGGTGTTTGGCTGATCAGCTGCTGTTATGTAGATTCAGAACTCATAGACTATGACAGGCAGAGAGAAATGTGACGAATGGTCGTGGACCTATCTTCTTGTCCGTGGTATCTGGCTCTCCGTCTACCTCTCTACTGCCCAAGTACCTGCCTGTAGCACAAGGTGCTACTCAACAGGCCCAGGCATTCTATAGTTCGTTCCTACGAGATTCTCAAAGGGAGAGTCCCTTATGGAAAGAGACCCAGAGGAGACAGTCGACGGAAGAACACCCCGCAGGAGACAGCCCAGAGAATACATCCCACCGAGGAAGAAGAAAAAAACTGTCATTATCCCACAGGCAACAGCTCACATCCCACCGGAGACGAGCCAAGTATCGAAATGATCATATCTTGTCTGTCGACGCCTTCTCCCCTCCCTTGGCACTCAACTCACGTCTTTCAAGTCTCTCCTTAGTCCTCCACATCATCGAAAGATGCCCATTAGCTGATTCTGAATCAGCGTTCTTTTCTCGTGATATCAAATCCTGATATTGCATCCCACCCGTGACCCGTAGAGCTTTTTTGCCCAGAACGCCTGATTCTATGCCCCTAGAACTTTTTGACAAAGACCTACTTCTGACTCTGTGCTTTCTTCACCACCCCTTGTCGGAATCATGATTGCTGCTTGTTCAGCTGCTCCCGCTCGACCTCGTACAGGAAGTCGAAGTAGCCCTTGTCGAAGAAGTGCACGCGGACGTAACCGTCCTCTCCTCCAGAGCAGTAGCCCTTGCCGGTGGGGTCTACAGCGACGGTGTTCTGCATGTCCATAACATTAGCAAGGCGTCACACTATCTTCTGTCTGGGGGAGATCTACAACAGGAACTTACCAAGGGACCGAAGTGACCACGAACACGGCCAACCTCCTCCTCAAAGATCTTGTGGTAGAACCTCGCCTCAAACTTTCCCTGCCTGGCCGAGGTGGTCGTGACGTCCATTGCCGCCTGGCCACCACCCAAGATGACAAATTCCTTCTTGGGGGTGATGGCGGCGCTGTTGAGGGGCGTGTCGGCGTAGTAGGTCTTGAGGACCTCGAGATCGCGGGCCGAGATCAGCTTGGCCGTCTTGTCCTTGCTGGCGGTGATGAAGTAGGTCCGGTCAGGGGCCCACTGCAGGTCGGTGACCTGGCAGCCGAGCTCGTGGACGGGCAGGTTGAAGATGAGGTCGCCGTTCTTGCCGTCGTACTGCGACACAGAACCGTCCTCGTGGCCGGCGATGATGTACTTGGACATGTAGCTCCAGCCCGCAACGGTGGCCTTGCTTTCGTCGCACACGATGACGAGAGCCTTCTCGGGGTTCTGCTCGGCCTCGACGTCCAGGGCGATGTCGAGGACGACGATGGTGCCCAGGTGACCCATGCGCTTCTCGGTGACGCCCAGCAGCTGGGAGCCGTCCTCGGAGAACTCGACGCGCTTGACGGCGGTGGGGAAGTCCCAGGTCATCAGGCACTTGCCGGTCTTGACCTCCCACAGCTTGATGGTGTTGTCGGCGGAACCAGAGGCAATCAGGGTGGAGGTCGGGTCGACGTCGACGGTCCAGATGGCGCCCTGGTGGCCGTGATAGGTACCCATGCGCTCGCCGTTGTGGGAGAACCAGGCGCAGATGTGTTGGTCCTTTGCGGTGGAGAAGATGATGTCGCCATCACGGTTGTATCTGTGGGAAGCAAACAGAGGATGTGTCAGCAGAAGGTCAGCAGAAGGTCTGAAGGGATCGTGTGAAGATAAAGGCCTTTAAGGGCCTGTTGCGCGTTGCGACTCGATGGGAGGTTTGGTGGCGGCGGCGTACTTGACTTGTGTGAGGGCACGTTCGTGGCCCGACAGTAGGATGGGCCTCATGTTGGGTAGCTTGCGGCTCTCTCGGTCCTTCAGATCGATACCGTGGGAACTTGTCGAGGGTCGCGGGAAGGGAGATTGGTCGTTGGTATGTGTTACGGATCGGGAGTGGTCGTGTTTGGGTTGATGGAAAGGTAGGCAGGCAGCGGAGTCAGGATGGACAAAGTTGGTGGTAGTGGGGTATTATACGATTGGATTTCTTTTTGGGAGGGTCCCGATGGAACTCGTGCTCCTGGCGAAGAAAGTGCTGGAATCACACCGCCTTCCTAATGCGGCTGACTAAGCCCCTAACCCTACGAGGGCCTTCTTTTTGGGGCCGCCTTTTTGGGGCCTTCTTTTTGGCTCGTGGGACGACATACACATACACCTACCATGTACTATGTAAGCACCTTCAAGCCGTGAGTGACGGACGCATTGAAAGAGCAACACAACTCCACTATCTAATGCGAGAGACTCTCGTAAATATCAGTCATCGAAATGCCTGTACAAGTTCCAATTGGCTGTGCCTCATGTTGATCATACCATCATGGGATTTGGACGTCTTTTCTTTCCCGGCTTTCCTCAACCACGGTTCAAATCCTCCTGGTTTCCCTGGATCGCCAGCCGTATCGTTCAAAATAGATTTCTCTGTCCATCATCTGCACAGGCCTTTTCCAAGTCTTGACGCTTGGTTTTCCGCACGCAAGACTCATCTCGACACGTGCCTTCAAAGTTGGTCCTGTAGACTCACTTATACTGGGCAGGACACTGGGCAGGACACTGGGCAGGACGCCGAGTCATAGACGGGCGACGCGCTATCTCAAGCTTCGACCCACCGCTCTTGAGAACCTTCAAACAGCTATGCTGTCTTGCTCGATGAGACGGCCGAATTCGTCACTGCTCCAGCAGCGCGCACAGTGGCAAATCTCGAAATCACCCTCAGCTGCTTCCATACACACGAGCCGGCTTGTCTCGGCCAACAGCAGGAGCCTCTTGTTTGCTGTGTTTGCTGACTCTCGCGAAAGTGGCGGCAATCCGCGGGAATTCTGCCCTATCAAATGCCCTATCAAACACTCTATCGGCGCAGCTGGAGCGCGTCCAGCCGCCGGGACCCCGCGATTCTGCCTGGCTCCGTCTCCTGCGCCGGTTCGGAGATTGACGCCTTATAATTTGCCGTTATCATCCTCTTCCATCACTAGGAGCAGCACCTACACCTCACAACCTTTTCGCCCTGACTCACGCTCTGATCTCGGCAAGACTCACTTTTCAACGTCGAGCGCAGTCATGGGCGCCGTCAAGATCGATGGCACTGCCATCGCAAAGAGGATCCGCGAGAACCTGCACGCCGAGATCCAGGACAAGAAGAAGATCAACCCCAGATACATCCCTTCGTTGAAGATCATCCAAGGTGTGTACCACCATCACCATCACCACCCCCACCACCATCACCATCACCATCACCACCACCATCACCACCACAGATGACACCAACCCCAAATATTGCGTGTGCTCGATGCTGACATCTATGACGCTGTGAAGTGGGTGATCGCAGTGACTCTTGTGAGTAAACCTTCCCCTTGGCCTCGGCCCCGTCCATGGGAGCTTGTGACTGACTGATGACTTCCAGCCACATATGTTCGTATGAAACTCAAGGCCGCGCAGGAGGTAAGCCAGTATCCATGTATTGATTGACCTGATCATGTTGCTATGGGATTCTGAACGAGTAGAAACTAGGCCGGAATCCTCTGCGAATTGATCCACCTCCCTGCCGAGGTCACCGAGGCAGAGCTGCTTCAACAGATCACCAAGCTGAACAATGACCACTCCGTCCATGGAATTCTTGTCCAGCTGCCTGTCCCTAAGCATATTTCTGAGTACACCATCACGGAGGCTGTCCTACCCGAGAAAGACGTCGATGGCTTCGGTACCCACAACATCGGTGAGCTTGCTAGACGGGGTGGCAAGCCGCTCTTCATCCCCTGCACGCCTCAAGGTGTCATGGTGCTCCTGAAGGAGACTGGTGTTGACCTGAAGGGCAAGGATGCTGTCATTGTCGGCCGTAGTGATATTGTCGGCGCTCCCGTGAGCTACCTGCTCAGGAATGCCGATGCCACTGTCACCGTTTGCCACTCCAAAAGTACAAATCTGGAGGCTCACATCAAGAAAGCCGACATCGTTGTCGCTGCCATTGGCCAGCCTGCCTTCATCAAGGGCTCTTGGCTCAAGCCTGGAGCCATCGTCATCGACGTTGGAACCAACTACATTCCCGACGACACCAAGAAGTCCGGCCAGCGTCTTGTCGGAGATGTCGAATATGAGACCGCATGCGAAGTGGCTTCTCACATCACGCCTGTTCCAGGTGGTGTCGGCCCTATGACCGTCGCCATGCTGCTCCAGAATGTGGTCAACTCCACCACTCATTACTTCGAGAAGCAGAAGAACAGGAAAATTCTGCCTTTGCCGTTGAAGCTGCAGGACCCTGTGCCCTCCGACATTGCTGTTTCCAGAGCCCAGGTCCCCAAGAACATCACCCAAGTTGCAGGAGAAATCGGCATTGCCACAGGAGAACTGGAGCCCTACGGAGCTTACAAGGCCAAGGTCGACCTGGCCCTGCTCAAGCGTCTGGACCACCGCCACAACGGCAAGTACGTTGTTGTGACTGGCATCACGCCTACTCCTCTTGGCGAGGGCAAGTCGACGACTACTATGGGTCTGGCTCAGGCTCTTGGTGCGCACGTTGGCCGACTCGCCTTTGCCAATGTACGGCAACCCAGCCAGGGCCCCACCTTCGGCATCAAGGGCGGTGCAGCTGGCGGCGGTTACAGCCAAGTCATCCCCATGGACGAGTTCAACATGCACCTAACGGGAGACATCCACGCGATCACCGCAGCCAACAACCTCTTGGCTGCGGCTATTGAGACCCGCATGTTCCACGAGAACACTCAGAAGGACGCTGCCTTGTACAAGCGTCTTGTGCCGGCCAAGAACGGCAAGCGAGCCTTTGTCCCAGCCATGTTCCGCCGCTTGAAGAAGCTCGGTATTGAGAAGACCAACCCTGATGAGCTGACCGAGGATGAGATCCACCGGTTCGCGAGACTGGACATCGACCCTGAGACGATCACCTGGCGCAGAGTACTCGATGTCAATGACCGTCATCTGCGCGGCATCACTGTCGGAACGGCTCCGACCGAGAAGGGCCACACTCGCGAGACCGGCTTTGACATCTCCGTGGCTAGCGAGTGCATGGCCATCTTAGCTTTGAGCACGGATTTGAGGGACATGCGGGAGAGACTGGGCCGCATGGTCGTTGCGACGTCCCGGAATGGTGACCCAGTGACCTGCGACGATATCGGCGCCGGTGGAGCATTGACCGCGTTGATGAAGGATGCTATCAAGCCCAACCTGATGCAATCCCTTGAGGGCACACCCGTCTTTGTCCACGCCGGTCCCTTCGCCAATATCAGCATCGGCAACAGCTCCATCCTGGCTGACAAGATGGCCCTCAAGCTCACCGGCACCGAGCCCGACGAGGATCACGAGGCCAAGGCCGGGTTTGTCATCACCGAAGCCGGCTTCGACTTCACCATGGGCGGCGAGCGCTTCTTCAATATCAAGTGCCGCACCTCGGGCCTCGTACCCGATGTCGTCGTTGTCGTCGCCACCGTGCGTGCCCTCAAGGTCCATGGCGGCGGCCCCCCGATCTCCCCTGGTGCCCCGCTCCCGCAGGTCTATAAAGAAGAGAACGTCGACGTTCTGCGCAAGGGTTGCATCAACCTCAAGAAGCACATTGAAAATGCCCGCGTGTACGGCGTGCCCGTTGTCGTGGCTATCAATAAGTTCTCGACTGACTCGGACGCCGAGATCGCCGTCATCCGCGAAGAGGCCATCTCAGCGGGTGCCGAGGACGCGATCCTGTCAAACCACTGGGCTGAGGGCGGTAAGGGCGCCATCGACCTGGCTCAGGGTGTCATCGCTGCGAGTCAAAAGCCCAAAGACAACTTCAAGCTTCTGTATAGCCTCGACGGGTCCGTGCAAGATCGCATCGAGACCATTGCCAAGAAGATGTATGGCGCCGATGCCGTAGAGTTCAGCGAGCTGGCTCAGAAGAAGGTCGATACATACACCAAGCAAGGGTTTGGGAACCTGCCGATATGTGTGGCTAAGACGCAGTACTCGCTATCGCATGACCCCGACTTGAAAGGTGCGCCAACGGGCTTCACGGTCCCGATTCGTGATGTCAGGATGGCCGCTGGTGCTGGGTATATGTGAGTTCTTCCTGTCCTTAATCATGCGTAAGTGAGCGTGTGCTAACATTATATCAAGGTACGCTCTCGCTGCTGACATCCAAACCATCCCCGGTCTGCCCACCGCCCCCGGCTACCTCAACGTCGACGTCGACCTCGAGACGGGTGAGATCGACGGTCTCTTCTAGGCTCTGACTCCCTCTACTCCAATTTTTCTTTCGTTTTAAACACAGGTGCATATGGGTTCACGTACGGATGCATGCCACTCAACGTGGCGAGGCGACTTATTAGAGGCATTTGGACACCGGGATGGCATTCAACAAGGAAATGTGGAGTTGCTGCATCTTTCAACAAATTGGATGGCGCTGCTGGGCTGGGTGAAACGTAAAACCGAATGTACTTAACATGACATCTGAGAAAAAGGCCGGATGGACGGATGGACGGATGGCTGCTGCGATGATACCTCAACGAACATGCTCAATAACACAAAAAGCGATTCAACACAAGAGCATACCCATACCCACTTGGGGACAAAACGTTTGCGTGATCGGTCATGACGTTTGGTTCTAGCGTAATGGTCGATGGTATATTCCATACACATACACAGACCTGATGTTCGGCGCGCAGCCTTGACTCCCATATTTGTCAAACAGCACCCCCCCCCCCCAAAAAAAAAAAACTCATCGCCTCCACCACCAGTACACCACCAGCTACTTCGTCGGACATATTGCCCCACAATGTACCCAAACGAGTTCATTCTACGTTAATTCCAGACGAGTAGAACTTCCAACAAGTGTGTCTGGTGTAATCGGCATAACACGCGAAATCAGTCATCATACACTCCCGAGGCCAGCCAGGGTGCTGGGAACCTTGGATCACTGTTACCCATCCCTAAGACCACCCACCACCCACTGAGCGTCAACCAAGACACCCTTTTTTTTTCCTTTTTCCTTTTTCCTTTTTCTTCTTTTTACCCCCCTTTCCCTGATGGCAGTAGAAGCGATTCCAGAACAAATTTGTCCATTCACCATGCCCGAAGACAAGCTCGACATACCTCGTTGGGACGCGTGCACTCAGTCCGTCCTATCAACAAAAATGAGCACCCCGGCGGTAGCGGCGGATGGGTGGTGGTGCTGACTTGCCTTTTTCGGTAGGTAGTACCGTCCGGCGGACCATCTTATTGGCTTTCACGGTTTCCGTGCCTGGGACGATCCCGTCCACGTCTTGTCGTCGAGGAGCAGATACAGCAATGCCCAGAAAAGTTCCTTACGCCGAAACCTTAGGGCGGAAAGTAGATGACTGTTCTGTCATGAACTTCGGATCTTCTGGCGAGAGAACGAGTGAAAGTTGCCGGAGGCTGCGGTCGTTTTCTCTCGTCCCGCGAGCGCAGAGCAAGGTTATCCGCGATTAAACATACAGCGGGTGAGGATTCTGGGAAATAGCACCTTGACTTTGTGGTTCTTTTTTTGGTGTCCCTGTTGTTTTTATAACCTCTTCTATGAAGTATGCAATATCAAACAGACCTATCCTCCCCTTCGCACCGTGAGTGTTCGTCCGTCCGTGAGAGCTCCCGCCCAGCCTTGGAAATTACCTGAGCCACGAACAAAGCACAGAAAGTAGAAAATAAGACATGACCATCCTTGCACAAATGCCAATCAGTAAACGCCTTGCTCTCGGAGTCGCATCTCACCATGGCCCATTCTCAAGGGCACCGTCCCTCTCCCCATCCCACTACCAGCCAAACTGCTCGCAATGCAGCTCCACCCCCGGCCCATCACCGCGTATCAAGCTCGCCGTCACATCCCGCACGGTCCTCATCAGTCCATCGGGCCCACACGCAGCAACCAGCACGCGGCCCGTGGGGGGCGTAGAGGACACCGCCTCGCGGATGAGCGTCGCCGTGTCCGGGCGTCCGGGCCGGACGGCGTGGCCGTGGCTGTGGGTGGACTTGTCGGTGCTCGTGGAGATGCGGCGACCGTTCTGGTGAGCGGGGGCCTTCTCTGGATCCGAGGTGACGTCTATAGAGATGACGGATCGAAGATGCTTCTCGATGGTCTCCGATGATGCGATGTGCTCAAGGCTCCGGTCGCTGTTGGTGGCTAAGGCGCGGCGGTCGTCTTCGGCGTCGGAGGACTCTGTAGTCGCGGGGTTGGATGAGGCGACTGCCGTGACGTAGAGGGAGACGTCCACTTTTGGTGAGTGAGGATGGGTCTTGATGGTTTGAAGGTGGTCCGCGAACCAGGAGAGGTTGTCTATATCACGGCACAGGTCAGCATCAGTTAGTCGTGGAGGATGATATCGCCACTACGCGTGTGAAAACAGGCACGGGCTCAGCTTGCTGTGCTTCCTTATAACTGCCGGCATGCGTAATTTGGATGCAGGCTGAAGTATTTTCCGATGGGCATCACGTTCCATTGACTGGTACCGAGTCTTGCGGTTGTGGTTACACGAAGGTCAATATCCACGGATATTGACCCTCCGAGCCCAAGTACCTCGTGTTCCCCGGATAGGACACGCTTCAGACCCAGCCTGATAGATGGCCCCTGTTTTAAGGGGAAAGGTAAAAGGAAAGAAAAGAAAAGGACAAAACAGCGAGAGGAGGGTGACTTACCATGCTTCTTCACAGCCCAAATGAACACGATATTCTTGTTCGCCTCCGGGCCCATCCTCTCCAACATGTTGGTAGCCAGCCCAAAGGTAAACGTCGCACCACTCCCACCCGCAATGAGTACCACCTTGTCGAACGCCATCGGATCCGGGAACGTCCCATATGGACCATCGACCGACGCCCTGAGCCTCGCACCGGGAGTCAGGACTGCGTGCGTGTGCAGATCGCGTGTGAAACCATCGTAGGCGTTGACCACAAACTCCATCGGCTCGGTAGAAGCAATCGTGAACGGGTGGCTCTCGAACTTTCGGATGGCGGGGATCCACACGAAGCAGTGCTTGCCAGGGATAGCCCCGTGGGGCTTCTTGGTAAGGATAATTTTGGTACCGCCGTGTGGAAGGGGTTCGATGACTGCGTAGTTGTTGAAGGAGCGGAACAGAATGCGGCTGCCACGCATGAGACGTTCTACGCCCCACATCCCAGCGATGACGGCGAACACGACGAGAATACCATTCTCAGCGAGGTCAGGCTGGTGGTAGCTCGCGGCGATGAGACCGACGAGGAAGCATATGACGTGGATTACGTAGAAGGCCTCGTACCAAAACTGCCTAACGATGGCGCCAGAGAGGAAGATGCCAAGGAATGCGAAGCCCGCGACGATGCCGGCCTTGACAGAGCCTGTCTCGAAGATTTCGGTGTTTCCCTTGTGCAGGAAGTAGTTCGTATACATGGAGGCGTGCAGGATCAGATAGACGAAGGTCGTGTAACCTGCGATCTGATGCAGGCCGTTAAGCCGCTCGTAGGAGTAGGCGCTGAGGATTGCGAGTGGGGTGTTTTTCAGGGCAAGGAACATGACGACGCAGAAGTTGGCGACGAGCATCCTGTACTGCTGTATAAGTGATCATTGCGCTGTATGTTTGGGCAAGGTTCGTTTCACTTACCAGCCACATCTGTTTCCGATGCTCGACGCGGTGATGGTCACGTTGGTGAACGTAACCGACAGGTTGATGGCTACGTAGGCAGTGACAACAAGAGCATGACCGCTGGAGGGGAACCCAGGGAATTTGCGGACCAGGAAATTCCTCACGAGCCTACTCAAAATTAGTAGTGGAAAGAAGTGTGCGTGACTTTCTCTCAACAAACCTAGAGACAGATCGCATGGGATTCTTTGACGACGGACTCAGCTTGTTGAAAACAATGCGGAGCCAGTGGGTGAGGATGAAGATGGCCATCAGACCACAAATACCAGCAGCAAAGTATCGCAGCTGCTGTTGGTTCGTGTAAGTCCTGGCGACCCTTGCGGAAGAATCCGAGCTCCAACTCGATTTTCCACCCGAAGAGGCTGCCCCAGCCGATGGGCTGGAGCCAGATGATGATGATCCCCACGCCATGTTGATTAGATGATCTGAGGAACGAAAGCAAGTTGCGTATTGCAAAGGAAGCAGAAAGCGAGAGGGAGAGAAAGAACGGGGGGGGGGGCCGAGTGAAATTCTCCTTTGAGGGTTGCTCGGCTTAAGCTGTGGCGGAAGCTGCTTTAAGTATACGGGCCCGGTTGACAGGTCGAAAAGCTTAGCAGGTTCCTCGATAGCAAGAGTGAAGCGTGAATCGGCGATGCTTGTGAATCCCAGGTTTGAACGTCTCGTCTGGCCACCTGAAAAGAAGTGCAATGATGGCACACATTGGCTAATGCCGTTGAGAACTCCCCGTCTCTACGGTCTGAATGGCCCGATGGCTGGGATGGATAGATGAGACTAAGGGGACCTTGTCTAAAGCTTATGTTCAAATGACTCGAAACAAGCAATGAGAGCAACGCCAATATATATCTGATGAGTCTTGTTCTCCCCCCTCCACGTTGACGCCCCATTCAGTCAGGGTGCGGATAGGTGTGAAGCCCATGGTGAGGTCCAGGCTAAGCTTCCGGGCAGGAGCAGCCCCCCCCCCTTACACTCTACCTCCCTCCAGGTGGGTGACCTCAAAGGAATTTTCTCCGATAGGTGTTGCCAGTCATGGAGCGTACCATAGATCGTAGTCCTGTCAGCCAGTTCGCTTTTCTCGGAAGCCCCCATGATAATATCGGTAGACACATCTTAGCTTGACGCAGCCGCTGCAGGGAGGCGATTGCAACATCTGGGGGGACCAGACACGATCACCGGCGACAAGCTTGCAGAGACGGCATTTGACCGACACGCAGCCCGGCAGGTTTTTTTTTTTTTTTTTCGAATCGAGAAGGTCTGAGATTTGTCAAGATTTACCAAGCACCGTCAGGAGGGAAATGAACTCAAGATCTGGGACACTCTACAAAAACCTGGGAGGTGACCATCCGCGGAATGACACGCGCCATCTGTGATTGGTGGCTCCGTCTCGAGCAATATGGATAATTAGGAACAGCAGGATAGAAAAGCCCTTCAGGGACATATGGCGATGGAGCACATGACAACTTGTCAGTCAGCCCCCAAAAAGGGATATTACTTGTTTTCGGGATGGCATTGGCCAACTTTGACCGTGCGTGCTCTGATCCATGCAATTAAGAGGCTGAACGAAAATTGGCAAAGACAGTGAGACCTCAGATGTAGCAAAATGGTAATCTCACTGTCTTAAACGGCCCAAGGGATCCAAAAACAAGCAGACAGAGGACAAAATGATACGATCATGTGATGGGAAATGGTCTCGGGTCAGGAATGCCCATTGGCCAGCATTTCGGACGACGGCAATGGATTTTTCGCAGCAAAATGGACCCTGCCACGAGGTCGGCCATTCGCAGACCGCAGCTTGAACGTTTGAACATGCCGTGGCCCTTCTCCGATCTTGTTTACCAGCATGCTGCAAAAGGTGACAGCAAGAAGGAACGCTCAGGGCATGTAATTTGTTTCAGCTCGTACATGGCAATGCCACAACATCGAGATTTCGCGCAGACGGATGTGTATATTCCCACATGGCGGACCTGTTCACACGTCAGACATATCTCGCGAGGGTATGACGGACTGGTAGAGCTCAAGGCGACCCAACCTCCGGTGGCGTTCACCCTAGAGACCTGACAAGACCCAGGTTTTGCTCGATAAGAGTATGCAGCCGACAGAATCGGGAAAGTGCTGAGCGTCGCTGAAGATTCACGTAGAATTATCTCTCTGTCTCCCTTCTTCCTGTTGGATCCTTCCGGTTGCGGACACTGTAACCAGGCGACTTGGCAGGAGGGACCATTAGACCAGAGGTGTCCGAGAAATTGGTAGATTTGTCGCCTTTACGGACTCGGTTCGGGCAAGCCATACTCGGCAAGGCCAAGGCGATCCGATAAGACGAGCAGATCGGCGGTCGAAAAGTTCCGATTTGCGAGAAGGACACGCTCACCGCGGGGCGGAGCGGGACAATGACATCCACCAAGAGAAGAGGGCTCTTACCGAAAGGGCGACGTGGGGGAAGCACTGGGGGAAGAATCCATCGAGACGGGTGGCTGCATGACGTGTATCGGGAAGACCCACCCACCGTGAGTCATGGTCAAGTATGGACGGAGTCTTCCTGAGGCTTATGGTTAGTACGAATATTCAGGCCGATAGGACGTGGGACGGTGTTGTTTAGGCGGTGACGAGGACTACATATCAGCGACCGGCTTCGGGGATCAGGCGGGAGGAAGCTAGCCAGAACCCAGTATGTCGTGGCAATGTGTCGTGGCAATGTGTCGTTCTTCTGCTTCCACGAGCATGAATACCCGGAAGAGAAGTTGGACGGCCAAGAGCAATCGTCGTAATGAGGCTGCCAGAGCTGCGAGGCCTATGCAGGTCTGTCAGGGCCCCGGGACTTGGGCCTTTTGTAGTGGGTCCAGGTCGCACTGAGAACCCCAGCCGGTGAAGTTAAAGTTTGACATGGAGGTAGGCGATGTATTGGGAAGGTCGCATCATTGGTGGATAAGTTGGGTGTGTTTTGAATATGCCGACTGGTAGCATGATCTGGAGGAATCAGAAGAAGGAGGTGTTTCGAAGACTTGATAAGGTGATGGTGGCGATGGTGGCGATGGTGATGATGGTGGTGATGATGAGCGGGAGGCTGCAGGTTCCATGGGAAGGATGGAGCAAAGATAGGTTCAGAGGTTGATGCAGGAGGAAGATGGAAGGAAGACCTTGAAACGAAGCCGGGAAGGAGACAAGATCTTGGCAGGGCCAGGGACCGCGGTGCTTGGACAGTACTACGTAGCGCTACCGTGGGAGTACTTGGTAGTACTATGGTAGGTAGGTACTTTGTACCTTGTGGGTGGGTCCCGACGGCCCACCGATCGAAGGAGCACCCCCACCCTCGGCGATCCACAAACAAGAAGCTTATTCGAACGACCTTCCTTCGACTTCCGACCTCTCCCACCGAGATCCTGCAGCGCATCAACGACACGTGTGAAGACATGCAGTATCTTGATCCACCACCATGTCTCTTCTTCACATCGGACACACCTTGGAGGATGCCCCCACCAGTGGATACTCTTCAGCCCCTCACTGCTTCGAGTACATACCGCGCTGAGCAGCCCGTGACGATGACACATTTGACGGCAATCCTGTCCGTCCTGTCCGTCCTGCCCGTCCCGTCCTTCTCCTTTCTCTCAGGCAACCCGAGGGGGTGCCCAACTTCAGCACAAGTTCCAATGCACGCCCATTCTGCAGCGGCTCGGTATCTACGATTCCGACAGGATGGCCGTGACCTGCAGTCTACAAGCAAGGATAGAAACAACAGAAGAAGGACTATCAAGGATTGTATCTTCATCTGGCATCCCACGATCTATGTTGTCATCGTCGGCTGGTGGCAGACAGTACCATGCCCGCCAGAGTGGAAGATAAAGTCACGCCTCCAAAAGCAAGCCTCAGACCGGCGAGGGGAGTCTCGGTCCCTAATCTCTCCATCGTCACTGGCAGCATGAAGGAGTGGTTTCACCAGCATGATGGAACCTTCCGCATCGAGGCGGTGACGGTAGAGCCGCCTGATCCGCCTGACAAAACGCCGGACACTACCTGCCAGTGATCACAGATTTCGCAGAGTAGATCGATTCTCCGACGATTTCCTTGGGCGTCGCTGGCGGGAGACTACTTATTTAGGTATTCTATTCGCGAAAATACGACCAGCACTCAGGACCGAGCTCGAGGCACCGAAGAGATCATTACGTACTTCAGCACGCAAGGCCCTAGACCATTCTGATCAGTAAAGACCGTACCACGCCTCCTCGCCCATGAGCACGACACATTCTGTGTGATAGGACTCTACACCCATCTTACTACAGCTAGCTGCATAATGCCGCATGTTTGCCGAGGAGGCGAAGGTCACGATTTTCGACTTCATCCGAGCAACAAAATCTCAAGTCCTCGTCCTTGGACGGTCAAATCGCCGTAACTCCGCACGAACGCCGGCGATCCTCGGGTCCTGTTCGGCCTGCACTCGCTCTCGTTCCCTTCTCAATTTCTCCCCGGCCACCCTCGAATCATGGTCGCTATAATGCCTGTTGGTCGTTAGTATAATCATAATCTTAGAACGAGGGAGACAAAGGAGGAGGTATTTTCAGGCTGTCTCGAGGGGCCTCAGGGACGATGTCATCCTCCAGAACCGCCACGAACAGAGCGAGACAGCCCCAAGGGGATATCATCACTTCGGGGGATCTAACTTGTCCAGGGCTTGTCTCATCGCCAACAACCTGACTGTCATCATGGCACCCCCTATCCATTTTTGGTCAGCGAATTTGACATAGAAACCCCGGAAGGAGTCTTGAGGCGTGTCTCAGGTGAGATTTCGGTAGGGGACAGGACGTACAATCGTAGGATCGAGTGTACAATTCCCATTTATCCAAGTACGGCTCCAGAAACCGTCTAGGATCTCTCTCAGTCCTGGCCTGGGCGAGGATGACTTTTCTCTCGGCGAGAGTGTCCTGGAACAGCTGGATCTCGCTCCTTTCCTCGTCAGTAGGCTCCGGCCCGCCATTGTCGCGATGATTGGCGACCTTCCATAGGATCCGGTACAGACGCGACTCTGGGTCTAGGTCGGTTCCGTATTTGTTGAGCATCTCAGTCTCGGTCCTGCACTTGAACAGCCCTGCTCTGTGCATCTCGGTTTCTAGCTTGGATTTGTCGCGCCGGAGGGTCATAAGCTCGTCCTTGGCCGTCCGAAGCTCGTCCCTCAGCGACTGGAGCTCCGCCTGATGGGGGCCGCCGACACTGCGCCCTAGTTGCTCTATTGTCTGGTCGCGCCGGGTCACCATGCGTTGCTCATAATTCAACCTGCTCTGCAAGGTCCGAATTAGCTGCTCCAGGCGTCGAATCTCGGTGTGAAGCGCGATGATTGCAGGATCCTGTCCAGCCGGGGGTCGTCCACCTCCATTGCCGTCGCCGTCGCCGTCGCCAGGACCGCCCGGACCGCCACCTGAAGGACCATCTGGGGGACTGCCGGGGAGCTGTCCTCCATCGGGCTGCCCTCCAGCCGCCGCCTGGAGCTGCGCGATCTGAGCCCGCAGCCGCACCTCTTCCGCTTGCCAATCATCCTGGCGTTGCCTCCACCTCTCGTTTTCACGGTTTCTGTTATCCCTCATAGTGTCCAACTCCTCCTGCACTTTTCTGTGCCTCTCGGCGACGTCGTCGAGGGTCCGGACGACCTGTCCGAGTCGGTCCCGGAGACTATCCCGCTCTGTCCCCGCTGCCTGCAGTAGACTTTTGCAATTTTGGAGCCGCCCTTCGCAATCGTCTACGCGTGCGTTCTCGACGGATGCATTCTGAGCGGGCTGGGTCTGGGTAGGTTCCTTGGCTAGGTCAGTACCCGTTCCTCTGTTGCGACAATGCAAGTGGAAGCCTACCTCGGCTGGTGGGTTGATGGGCACGGTGCCCTCGGGAGTGGTGGTTCCTTCAGCAGCATCGTTTCCCTCATCAGCAGCAGTAGTGTGCTCAGGCGCTGTATGTGCAGGATCATTGGTGTCAGGGTCAGCCGTGTCGCCAGCAGTCGTCGTATCATTCTCAGCAGCAGGCTCGGTTTTCTGGTCATCATTGGCAAATATGAGAGCCTTGTTCGAGTCATCCTGCGAGGTCGACTGGACGGATACATCCCTCTCGATGTACGGCAGCGCTCCGGTCATGAGCGAAGGTCGCAAAACTGCCTCGGCCGAGGCCGAGGCGTCAGCCTTGAGCACGGTTGTCTCCAAAGTCGTGCCGACGAACGCCTCATCTTTGGCTTTGTTCTTAGGAGCCTCGATCGAAAGGTCTCTCTTGCTGGTTTCTTTCAGCAGTTGGCCTGGGCTGCCAGCAGGGGAGATCTCGTCCCTCTTAAGGCGAGACCAGTCCGAGCCGCTGTCGTCGAAGGCCTTCCCATCGGAAGTTCCTGGCCCATCTTCCGGTTTCCCCTCGGTTGCGCATGGAGGTGTGACGTTGACTGCATCGTCCTTAAAGATGCTTGGGGTAGCGGAAGGCGGAACAGGCTCGGTGGGAGGAACTATGGACTCTCCGGCCGGTGCCGAGCCAGTTTCAGCAGGGGTGGTCGTAGAAGTATCTACAACCTCATTCTTCTCTGCGGGTGGAGCCGCAGCAGCGGCTGCATAAGAAGCAGGTTGTGGCGTCTCCGAGGTGCCCGGTGAGGTCTCGACACTCTCATCCTCAGAGGCTTGAACTCTTTCCGTCTCTGAGGCTTTCCCCTTCCCCTTTTTGTTCTTCCTGGATTTTTTGGGCATGTCCACTGAGCAGTCGATCGCGGAGGAAGAAGACTCGTCCGAGATTGAAGATGATATTGGCAATAATGAAGGTGGTGGTGAAGCTGGCCAAGCGCCTGCTATGTTCAAGTCTCGGCTTCACTTGTTGCAAAGTTTGTGAGTTGGTGGGTGCCAGTCTTTTTGAGAACCGCGAGATACTGTACCAGCAGTCCGAAAACGTCAGCCATTCATAATGGAGGTTGTTAAGCTGCTGTCTTAGTGTACTCGGGAACAAAGAGCATCGATGGGGCAACCCTCGATATCCATTTGTAGTTCCTGCCTGGTGGTGCTGGTATTTGACCCAATCCGGCGATGTTGAAAACAAAGCCATTGCTATGTGGACCAGGCTGGAGTCTGACATATGCAGGAACTTCATCCTTCTGGAAGCAACAGAAAACATTCGTGTATTAGGCATCTCCGAACGATAGGAATTCAAAATTACTCTCTTCCGAAATGACGTTAGATCTCTTAATTGATGAAACCTTACCCAGGTATCTAAGTGAACTCGGATCGGGGCAGACTGGAAACAACTCATCCAAACTCGGAGACGTCGTACCCAGTCCACCTCCACGTTTGCAGGAGGTGGGATCCTGAAAGGTGACTAGTAGGCCCAGCCAGGAACTACAATCATATCCAGGAGAATGGTGCTCTGTAGGTAGAGACGCTAGATTCTCGAGCTGTCTAGTAGCTGATTGGAAAGAAGAAGAAGAAACGAGATAAAGCAGAATGTCCATAGCAACTAAGGCAATAAATAAGATGGATTCAAAAGACCAGGACTTTTTTTTCATCTTGCTAAATATGAATAATCTATAGATGCTACGGGAACGCAGAGAAGTGGAAAATGGAAGAAAATACTAAATGGACGGGGAGATATCATAAAGTCTCCATATCAAGGATTTAGTACTTTAGGTCCGGAGAGGAAAGGAATCTGGGAGAAGACCTGATTTTTCGGTATATAAAGGCTCGTTTCATAAATGAGCATAGGTTTCCATAATAAGACTGACTAAGAAGTTGAGGAGATCAGATATAGAGATTGTAAGAGAGCGTTGTTTTGTGCCATCTGTTGCTTTGATTTATCTGATGGGCCAACTGTCTATCTGTCTGTCTTTCTGTCTATAAAAGAGGTCTGAAAAGACTATCTGAGCCTGCTAGGTTTTATACCGAGAAAACCAGCTTGTATAAGCCTATTTCTCCACAGAAGTGATTAATTCATGATATTATTCAGGCGGTGGCACAGTTGCGTATCATGGCCTCCGGTGCTAACGCCTGACATGAGTTAAGCAGGCAGCCCTTGAGCTCATCCTTGGGTGACATGAGACCCAGAAGACAAACAATGTTCTTTGCTTCTAGGTAGTCCGGTATGAGACTGCCCATCGAGGCCGTGGTGAGAGCCATATGGATGGACGAGGGCGAAGTCGTGTCCCATCTAGGGACTTTCTCTTTAGCAGTGGCTATGACAATCAGATATAGAACCACTTGTAAATAGATTTTGACTTTCGTGTGTGGCACGGATGGCGATGCCCTGCATCTCAATTTCCGCGATGTCATGTTGAAGATCTGGGCCAGCTGGTTAAGTAACTTCGTACAGTTCTACTCATGATCGTTCGTCTATATATGCTCCAGGGTCTCCAATTTGATCTGCTTGAGCTGATCAATCGTAACACCCCGTATCCGCTCCGTCACCTCACGCTTGGAGTCGAGGATCTCTCCCTCATGCCCAATAGGCAGCTGAGAGGATGTGTCCATGGAGCCACAATCATGTGGAAGATTCACATCATTCGAGAGTCTTCCAGATAGCATTGGCAGATCTGTTTGAACACTCTGCTGGACTTTTTCACTAACTTCTTCACTAAATGCCTAGGTATCCATGGAAGGCTTGCCGAATTTTAACATCGGCTTGGGATCAGTTCACACCTGCTCCAGCTGCCATTATCGCCAACACACTGAGTTTCATACTTCAGAAGTCGTCTCTAATATTGAAGTTATACATTCTCATGCGTGAACTTCAACTTGGAGAATGGCAGGCTTGTAGTCAAGATGCTTGCTTTCTTATCTAATATGGTATTCTAGAGACGTGTCCTTTTTGCTAATTTTATTGCCGGAACCTGAATTCAGGATGAATGGAGGGCTGGACGGAAAAGATGCTATAATGACACTGATTTCTAGTACTTATTTTCAAGGCCAATAATCTGAAATCAGGAGAGGACGCAAGAAAAGATTGTCATACTCCCATTACATTATTCATATATCGACATGCCTCATCATCAATACACTAAATTTGTACTTATAAAAGTCTTGAGAGTGGATCCAGCCAAAGGCCTTAATTCAAGGCAGAATAAATTATTATCAATTTCATTACGCGCGAGGTTTATAGAACATGACAGCAAGTTGAGTTTACGACCGAAGTCTAATACCAGTGTAGTGGGGATGAACATTAGTTGTCCTCGCTGAGCCGTTCGTATGGAACGACAAATTCACAATAAACATTTGAAACGAAGTAAAATCTCGACAGCAAACCGTTGGATGTGGTCTTAACCAATGCCGGCATCATGGGTAGTAATATGCTCAAGGAATACGAAGCGAACGGTGACCATGACATCCCGGAGTGGCCGGCCTTCGAGCCTATTGAGGTCCGCCTCAAGGCTTGTATCAACACGGTTCACCTCGCGCGGTTCTTCCTCAAGAAGTCACCGGACAAGGGATCCATGGTAATCACGGCCAATATGTTGTCTTTCAATCCCATTTGGTTTGCGTCGGCGTATACGGCGTCGAAATATCTTATTACCCTTTGCCTGTCTTCTCTCGGAATTCGCTAACCGAATCAACGTTATCGTAGTCGGCGTACTTAGATTCATGTGCTCCATCGTAAAATACTGTCAACTCGTCAACGGAGTCCGCGTGAACGCCCTGTGCCCTGCCACGGTGAGGATACCGCTCGTGCTGGGCGAGTTCCTGGCCATGATTTCGGGGATATGCTCAAGGCGATGGAGATGATGGCTGCGGGAGCTCTGAAGCTTGCCCTGTGTGAGGAGATCGTGGATGCCAAGGGATGGGGTTCCGACGGAGGATGTATTTGGCCAGGGCATTCTCGAGGTTGGCAAAAACATGTACAATATGCCTGGGACGGAGTTCTATGATGGGATCCTAGCTGCGACATGGGATATGAGCGGCATGAAAAAGAGCCTGGGTGCGTGGTCTGAGAGTGCTGTGGAATCGAGAGAGTAAAACTCTGCGATCCGGGACACGATGTTGGTTAAGATTCAGAGTCGGAAAATGCTTCTTGCGGGCACCACGACGCACCGTACTTAGGCACAGGTATAGGTATACTTTACGCGGATATCGCTTGCTGTTCTCTTCTGGAGCAGCCTCCTGGGGGCTAAAAGATGAACGGTGACTAGAACTGAACGGCCATGAGGAGAGTTTTAGTGCTTCTGACCATCCCCATCACTCCTTCACAAGAGTTTTAACTTTTTATATGATTTCCCCTATTCTACCTCTCATGGAGAGGTGCTCTTCCATTTGAAATTTTCCCATTATCGTTGCCAAACCCCATCCTCGGAGGTTTTCTCTCTCCCACGTTCGTCCGCGACCGGCGGGGATTCCTACTGTCTTTCAAGCTGTCTGGCATCTCTCAAGTTTCGGTAGCCCGGCTCGTACTCAGTCCGAAGTCGCGCAATTCTCTTCAGGACCCTGGCACCGGCCCTTTTCTCGTGGAACGTGGGGTGGGACAGCCGGCGCCGGGTCTTGGACGGCCAGGCGCGTGGCACACGTCGAAATGGCTTGTCGAGCGCTGAGAAATGTCCCCTGAGGGAAACTGCCACTGTTATGATCAGGGGCAGCATGATCATGATGGCGGAGAGACAGGCGATGCAAACTAGTACTTCTGCGGCGATGTGGACTACGATGCCCATGATTCTGAGAATAGTTGTCCGAGACTGTCAAATGCCCGGGCACAGCTTTCTCTCTTGCCTCTTACATTTCGCCCGCTGGGGCACTCTTCGACTCTTCTTTACAAGAGCTCAGGCTGCGCGACAAGCTCGCCTGGAAAGCGTGGCTTCCATATATATTGTCCGTTACCTTTCGTCCTGAGGTGTATCAGGGGACCGACAACATTATGCTACGTGGTGGTCTGGACAATGAAGTAGTTGATCCGGCGGTTACGAAGGCGTAACTCAGAAGACTAAGAGAGGACTAAGAAGAGAACGAGGAGGGGGGCATGGTCCTTGCATCTATCTGGCTTAGCACAAGGAGGTAGCACTTGCCATTGGGCCAACAAAACGGACTGAAACGGGGCTGGACTGCTTCGCGTAGAGACGTCATCAGACTCCTGAGGTCCTTCATGAAAGGGGCCGGCCTTCATCCCAAGTTGAAACACAAAATTTCTTCAATGCCAGCGATGATTCGACGAGTTGTGCTTCCGTATCACCCCTCCACGTACTATGTACGAGAGACGGGCATATCTCTAGTGCTGCACTTGGGAAGCACCGATCACCCATGGGACTCGCGGTCTGGACGCGAGGTTCCCAACTCAGTCAAAACTCATAAAACTCGTGGACTGTGGCTTGCGCACGTCCTTGCCGTTGGTGATTTGACAGCTGCCAGGGACGTTTGACAGGCACAACCCCCGTGTGTTGGTGGAATAACCCCCGACAAACAATGCCGGGACAGCCGGCCACGGACCAACATGTAGTGTCTGGATTGTCTCATTCGTCGCGGCCGGTGGTTGGCGAGTGGCCTCAGAGTCCCCCCGGGTACGAAGTCCAAGACTGCCGGCAGCCGACAGCCCTGTGAAGGCTGGTGTGAAATGGGGGTGTAAAAGGCTGGCATGACACATCACATCAGAGGCAACGGGGGGGATTTTGAGATTCGACGTACATCGGTGTCGGTTCCACTGAAGTGTAATTTCCGTCGTTGATAGATTTGGAGTGACCACCGTGCCAGGAGGGGGAAGGTTGGTTTACCTGCAGCGGGTATGCAGGAGGTGGGAATGTTTGGGTGGCACTCGAGGGTCATTCGTTCGGAGACGAGGACTCGACTGGAAGCTGGCGCTGCTGGGACTGTTTGTGTTGCACCAAGTGTGTTGCACCAAGGACACAGCAGTGATGGATCGGTCATTGTTCATTTCGGAATCAGCCGTGGTGTTGATGCCGGTGGACAAGGGACCTCGAACTGTCTAACCTTGCCCGGCCCCTGATCGATGCCTGAGTATCCCTGAGTATCCCTGAGCGAGAGCCTGTTGGTGAAGAAGTCGTGCAAAGGAGCAGCTTGTTCCGGAGGGCTTGCCACAGCCAACAGCTGCAGACGTCGCCCTGACAGGCAGGTCATAAGAGGAAACCCGAAAGGCGCAGATGGGCGTGTGGATGCAAGCCCGCCCTTCCGATATAACCTGACAAGTAAGCAGCAAGGGCCGCCAAGGAACTAGAAGCATCGGGACGGCAGGAATAGGCCAACGGGTTGGCGCACGGTTTGAGTTGACCCACGGGTTCGTCTTTCAGCACAGCAGCGTCGTATTGTTGCCACGGCGCTGACGAGGCTGATGGTGGGGGACGGGGAGACGGGGGGAC
>MUZH01003993.1:0-34360 GCA_003012965.1 Juglanconis oblonga | reverse complement strand
GTCCTCGACCCGCCCACGGCAATCCCTGCTCCACCCCATGGGGAACATTGGCCCTTCCTGCTCCCCACAATCTGGGGGGCGCCAGGAAAATGGGGCCATGGACGAACGGAAGTCTCAAGAAAAGTGCCATTGACTCGCCAGGAAGCTCCCAGACAAGATGAAAGCTAATGTAAGCCATCTCATCCCTCCCCGCAAATCGCTCCCTGGCAGACAATCACCTGGCAGCGTAGCTCATCCGGAGCGGCTCCGCCGGGGGAAAGGCTGCGCTGAGAATTGAGGATGCGCTGTTTTAGGACAGTCGAAACACATGCTCCTCCGGCTGGCAGCAGCCGCAGGAGGAGAAAAACGCGGGGGAGAGCATGGACCGGGGGGAGGGGTGGTCGCACGTCGCTTTTTCCCCGGATCCAACCCTGCTAGACTGGGGTAATAAACCTGCCAAACGAACCCTACGACCTGGTACTATAATAGATCTGCATGCCCTGCGGCTCCAAGATGGGATGCGAGGGTGCGGATCCGGGCCTGATGCGGTGGACAGGTGCATTGCAGCCTGCTACCGTTGCATTGCTGCGCTGTTAGCCGACCGGCCAGCCTCGTGGACTATGGGCGACTGGGGCTAGGTAGCATGGCGGCCATGGCATGGAGCGGAGCCGTTCAGCCTCGAAGTCTAACACGGGGACCTCTAACGGCGGTAGGGGGGCATCACGTACCGAGTACTCGGAGGAGGTGCGTAGATGGGTCTCTGGAAGTATTGATGGGTTTTGGAAATGCCGCTCAGAGCTCAAGGCAGAGAACGGGATGGGGTCTCGGGTTTTCCGTAGAAGTAAGATTGGTCTATCATCTGGGTGAAAGGGCTTATGCTTTATTAGATCCATTGTCTGGAGTCTCAGCAAGCTACTCTCCCTGGTTCGGCCTCGAGGTCGACCCCTCTCCCTTCCCCCCCAATATGGTTCAGCTCCGATCGACAGTGTTCCCGAGGTCGACGCTGCCTTGCTCTATCACCGAACTTTGGCCAACGCCATACAGCGACAGGCAGACCATTGGGCGTTGCGGCTACCCCAGACACACTCACGAGATTACGATCCGAAGACTGAGTGGATCGTGCACAATCTCCTTCGCATATCGAAACAGGTGCTGGGGCTTTCTACGAGTTCATTGATATGGTCCTGCCCTCCTTGGAGCCTTGGAGCAATTGGCAGCTTTCATTTCCATTCGACACAAAAAGTATCCACAAAAACGTTCCCAGATGTGTGAGAGGAAGCTCTCCGTTTCCTCAGCCCTTGCCATTTAGAGAACCTGGGTCAAATGCTTCCCGTTATACCGTTGGTGCTGTCCATTGTCCTAGTGAGCTTAAAGACCGTCAAGTTACCTTGGGTGGCTAAATCCGCGGACTTGTCTCCAAGACTGGAGTCGTGCCATAATGTCACCCGCGAGATTTCCATACCCGAGCACCTAGCAAGCCAGAAGCAAAGCCACCGCTCTCAAGCCGTCAACATATCAAAATATGGTGATCAGAACCATGACCAGGCTTTCGCATAAGAGGTACGAGGCAAGCTCCGCATCCAGAACACATCTTTGTCAAAGCTTTTATGAATTTGCAATAAGGCTCCACGGTCTCCCATCTGACACTTCCCAGACTCCATCCTCTGAATAAGCCACAACCGCTGATTTTTCGTCTCCTTCAACACGGCTGATCCGTAGCGCAGTATAGCTCTCGCCATATCGACTTCCCAGAACTCGACGTGCAAGGCGCCATCTAAGATCCACCAGGGCCTCCAAGCAGCGCAAACCTCCGAACGATGCCTGGTCCATATTCTTGATACTGTAAAATATATTGTCAGCTTGCCATTGTCATAGCCGTCGTCCGGGCTGCTTACCTCTGCCTTCGTGTGGCAATAAGACCTGAACTCGGGTGTCTGGCCCAACAAACTGCCACCAAACCATGGGCCATGCCTCTGCCTCTTGTGGGTGATGACCTGCACCTCCAGACCGCCACTCTTCGCACCTCGACTGCGAGCCTCACTTGCCCGGATGCGGTCATCCACTAAGTGCTTGATGTCCCTCTGCAGACGACGGCCAAAGTCCTTGTACAGCGTGCTGCCACCAGACAGAACGATGTTCTTGTACAGGCCACGACGGACATCGATAGGCGAAGACTGGATCACACCGTCAACCACCGTCGGCAGAGGCGTAAGGAAGTCGGAGCTGTAGATCTCCGGGTTGAAGAAGATCTCGGGTGCCAGGAAGCGCTCATAGCCCACGTCGACAGTCACCTTGCGGCCGCCAGGCTGCACGACCGGGTGTTGCGCGAAACGTGTGGGGTCGCGATCGAATCGGCTAAACTCTTTCACGATATCCGGGCACACGTAGCAGTACTCCTCCTTGATCTCCTGTGCCGTCTTCAGCGACGAGTCTGGCTCGCCACGGTCACGCAGCAGGGACTGCACGAAGTATGTGATGTCGCGTCCGGCAATGGGGATGGATTTGATGGAGGAGCCGATCACATAACCCTCAGCCACAGGAATAACGTGCGTGACACCATCGCCGGAGTCAATGACAGTTCCAGTCAGCGACCGGTCTTGCACCTTGGAGGAGGTCCACGATGCAGCCAGGGCAAGGACAGCTTGCACTGCGATATACAGGCCGGCACAGTTGAAGGACTCGAAGAAGATCTCGGCGGTGTTTTCTCGGTTCTCTGGAGGATTCAGGGGCTATAAAGTCTCGGTCAGTGCGTCACTTAAATAGTAGGAGGGGTCGCGTGCCACCCACAGGCTCGGTGAGGAGGAAGTGGTGGTCTTCGGGCTCGACTCGTAGATATTTGAAGATGGAGTTGGACCAGAAACGCTCCATGTGATCCTGAACGCCGCGTCAGCCAGCCGTTGTACATCTTCCAGGCGGAACGCCCATACCCAGTTCTCTACTTGTCCATGCCGAATGGGGTAGTGTAGACCATAGCCTGCATGGTCAGCGCGTGGTCTCAACCGTCTTGGGTCTCGTAGTCGAGCTCACCAGGTCCACCAGCAGCTGCTATTGCCTCATCACCGATGAAGAAGTCCAAGTCCTCGGTTCCGCGCTTCGAGTTCAGGTGGCCAGTCGGGCCAGCACCGCCGGTCAGGAAGGTTGGTTTGTTTGCAACAGCAGGCCGCCCGGAGCCTGTGCCGCCGCCGCCGCCTGCTGCACCTTTCGTAGCGATCGCGGTAGGGAAGACGAAGGATGGGGAGTCGTTGCCGGCGAAACCTATGGGCGAAGGAGGCGAGTCAGCGAGCCGTGATCAGAGACGAGGATAATGGCTCTGGGAGCTGTACCTAGCTTGGAGAAACCCGTGCCGCTGCACAGAGAGCAGTTAGCATCGTGTGTCTTGCCCGATCATTGCGGCGCCCGTTCTGAATAGCTTCGAAAACAGATGCGTCGATTGCCCCTGGGAAGAAGTGGGGTAAGGCAGCTCATCACCGCCATGCTGCTCCAAGGAAAAGGGGACCTGACGTACTTGTCCATGACAACGGCAGGTGTTTGGTTGGCCATGATTGCGATTGAGAGAGCTGCGCGCCCTGTTCCTCGGAGTTGGTGATGTTGCGCAGCTCTTGGTTAGATTTAGCGAGGGCGTGGACTTGGTGATGGTGTCTTAGAAGAAGGGAGATGTGGTTGATGATGAGGTTCGAAATCGGTGTTCAGCATGGGCCACTTGCAACTGCCAGGTGCGGTGACGCGAGGTCCGGTCCGTTACAGAGTACGTTGGCCCTGCCGGTTGCCAAGCCCCTTAACATCACCGTTTGTGGCGGTGTGGAGTGGCTGGACTGTGGCTGATTCCCAGAACATCTAGTCTCTAACGACATCTGGTATTTCCGTCTGCAGCAAACTTCCTCAGAAGACACTCATTGTCACAACCTCAGCACTGTCTGCATCCCCTGTTTCTGCATCCGACTTGAATGGGTGTCTAATTTAAGAGCTTTGTTTACATGATACTGGACTTTTGGCTTTAGCTCTTGAGCAATTCCTCTGTGAGCTCGATTTTCCCACCCACTCTTGTCGTTTCTCAAGACTCTCAGGCTGCAGCTTTCTTCTCTGCAAGAAAGTTGGATATTCACTTGGGAAACCCTCTCTGTATGAAACAAGTTACAGAGTATACTCCCTTTGTTTTATTCCACACCAAACTTCTGAATTTGTGTTTTGCATGCCTCTCCGTCTCAAAGCCTATAGAGCTGAGGGCACTTACATTTGGTGGTAAGTCTTTGAACTTTCATGTCAAGCAATCTCTCTTCCACAATGCTATATTTCCATTGCAGATTTGGTTATATAATGTTCCCTTTCAAGTGTTTATGGCTCATATGGATATTTCTTGTTGCTGCATCCGTCGGGTGGACCTCCAGCCCATTCCCTGCAAGTTTACCTTGAACATTTATTTCTTCACGCCCCCCCTTCCCCCCTAAGATTTTCACCTACATTTCTCGTCTTCTCCTTGCCCCGGAGTATTCACTAGACCTGTCCTAGGTTTTTTTTATCTGGAACCATTCTGCAAGCTTCCCTCTCAGAGGCAAGATCACACTTCTCTTCTTCGTCCCCTCTCCTCTTGTCTTGCACTGGATTATGCTGGACTTGAAACACACAACATGTACTTTATGGGCTGTCTCCCTCTCAGCCCAAGGAATACATGCAGTCTTTATATATGGTGTATATCTCTTACAAGGCAGTCTGGTATTCCATTTCAAGCCTAATCCTGACTTGGTCGAGTGTACAAGTGGACATATTTAGGGAGGGGTTGGAGGACCGGCTTCTCCTTTCCATTATGTCTACAAGCTAGCATCGTTATCTTGACTGGACGTCCCTTCACATTCACAGATAATCTAAAGGCACCTGCCCAGTATGGCGGATATAAGTCTTAACTGACCTCTATCTTCACCAGTCACCACCCACCGGCAACTCAGAGGCGCTCAGTACAGCGTATGTAATTCTCAACTGGCCTCCATCTTCATTAGCCACAAGTGGCTCAAGAGCACCTATACGGCGTGTGTAAGTCTTTCCCCTGCAGTCAACTATGGATTGCTCTTGGTTCCATTCCCAGCCGCTCAATTGTTTGGATCCATTCCTTCTTTTCTCGATAGTCTTCCATCCCAATCTGGTCAACTCTGAATTTTTTTTGCTCCTGCCCCTTATAAGAGCAGTATTTTTCACCTTCTGCTGTTTCTATAGCAGATACAACCATCTAAGATTGCACAACCCCAAAGCCTCTGCAACAAGCAGACTAGAGCCTTACACTACTGTTGTGATAGCATGTATCGAGCTCTCGATTCCAGATTTAGCTAACCTTGAAACTCTAGTTGTTTCTGACTTAGTTGACAGGGTCTGTCTTTGTCATTACTGTGGCAACTCTCGAAGTTAAATGGTGGGTGATGACTCTATCCCAAGAACATATATCAGACTCTCAAATCCAAAGTTAGTTGACTTTGAGATTCTAGTTCCGTTTTGGCTCAATTGGAAGGGCCTGCCTTCACGTCAAAGCCGTGGCAACTATATTCACTCGCAGGCAACCTTGGGGCACCTAGTGCAGCGTGTGTAAGTTCTCCCCCTTTACTTACTCCAGGATTTTTCTGGATACCTACCTAGGTACCATGATCCATCCCCTGTCTCTTAGCTGGTCCTGAGATCACGGCCACTCAGTGGCTCGGCTTGTGCTTGGCAACTTCATTTCCTTCCCTTCTCCCCTGCCCCTTTCCAAAGCAAGAGTCTCCGCCTTCCCCGAAGCTGTCCCTTGGAATCTTGAAACCTCTCCAACAATCAGCCATGCATAGTTGCTATCTTAACACGTCTCCATCCTCACTACCTGCAGGCAACCATGAGCACCTAGTACGCCGTGTATGTGTCTTCTCCCTCTTACCTTTCCCACACCCAAAGTTCCCCTGGCTTACTTCCACTCAATCCCGGAGGCATTGCTGGTCTTTCCAGATCGGAAGTCACTCCTGCCCCCGAGTCACAGGCAAAGAAACCTCACCTTCCTCAAGATCCTTCTTTATTAGCAGACATCATCTTCAGTTTCCTTGCAAATCCTTGAAGCCTCTTCCACAAGGTTGTCAGACCTGTGAAATTTAGGTATCATATCAGACTGCACACCTTGCCCAAGGGGATCTGGAGAGACCTAGTTCGCCGTTTAGTCCTGCCAACTACAAACAAACCCCATCATCTGACACCGGAATACCTCTGCTTTTTTTCTGGGCCTCGTCAAGATATGCCTATCGCACCTTCTCTTTATCTTCAAAGCGAGAAATGTTCGCCTTTTTCTCCCGCCCTCTCTTTCCTACGGCAGATACAAGCATCTTGAGCTTCTACAACCCAGAAACCTCTCACAAAAAGCTGTTCATAGCCTTGGATAATTTCTTGACCGGCCTCCATCTTCACTGTGCACAGGCGACCTGAGAGCACCTGATACAGCATGCACAAGTCTTTACACGATTGTTATAACCATCTTGAGCTTGTCCAGGGAACTCAGAGATCCTCTTCTCCTGTTCTGTTTCAGAATAAGAGTATTGGCCTCCTCTTTCTTTTCTGCACCTTCGCCAGTCTCCTCTCTGTCTTCCTCCTCTCCTACAACACAAACCACCATCTGAGTTTGCATAAGGGAAGCTGACAGCCTCTTCAAAACACAGACCAGAGTCTTGCACTACCTAATCTCCAATGTTCATAGGCCACCTTCCAGCACCTAGTACAGCACACACAAGTCTCCCCATACTCTGCATCTGGTACGACGTGTGTAAGTCTTCCTCCGAACCATTCCAGGATGTCATCTCAGACTGTTCAGTCGACTGCATAGCCGCCTTATAGACCCTCTTCTTCTCCTGCTCTGTTTCAGAATAAAAGCCTTCATCTGAGGTATCTTCCCTTTCATATTTACTTTCCTAAAAGGCATTTTCACATTTCTTCCATTCTATAACAGAGAAAAAATCTAAGCTTGCTAACCCCTTTTTGCAGCTAACCAGACCCTTGCACTGCCTACCTGCAGCCAACCTTTAAGCACCTAGCACGGCATATGTAAGTCTTCTTGAATTTCAACGCCTATATCCAGAAGGCTTCTTCCCTTCAGATTATGCACTTAGCTTAGCAGGTGCAAGTCTTCCCTAACAATATAGTATTCAGTTGAGCAGCATATGTAAGTCTTCTCTTTTAATAGGCACTTTAGGCTTAGCTTAGCAGGTTAGTCTTCACCCAGGACTGCATACTTGGTACAGCATATGCAAGCCTCCCCTTGCACCTAGTTCAACGTGCAAGTCTTATCCATAACTGTGCACCTAGCTCGGCAGGTGCAGATCTTCCCCCAAGACTATTCACCTAGTACAGAATGTGTGAGCCTCCCCTTGCATTTAGTTCGGTATAAGAATCTCCCCTAAGACTGTGCATCTAGTCGGCATGTGTAAGACTTAAGAGGGTTGCCGATGCTATTCTGGGCTGCTTAGTCGTAAGACTAATGCTTAGCAATTAAAGGTGTTCTTTACCTCCTGCCTTATTTCAGAGCCTTTAACTTCTCTTTTCTCTTTCCCTTCATCCACCTTATTTTCCTAGACCTTATCTTAATCAATCTTATCTTCTCCCTCTTGCCTATAACAAACACAGCAGCTGCTTAGACAGGAGCCTTGCAATATTGTCCTGGCTTACAGACAACCTTGAAGACCCTAGCACAGCATTGGTAAGTCTCCCCCTTGCACCTATTTCAGCATGCAAGTCTCCCTTATGACTGTGCACCTAGTCTGGCATGTACAAGTCTCCGGAGGGTTCCCGATGCTATTACAGGTTGCTTAGTCGTCTGTCTCTTACGCTTTGCTCTTAATTGGGAAGTCCTCTTTTCCTCCTGCCCTATCTAGAGTCTTCACCTTCTTTAATCATCTTGAATCACATTTTCCTCAGCCCCATCTTCTCAGTCTTGTTTTCCCTTGCCTATGACAGACACACACATTGAAGCTTGCTGAAGCCTCTTTACTGCTGCCTAGAGCCTTACAACTGTCTTGACTTGCATAGAAAACTTGGTATCTTTAAGCACCTGGGCATCTAGTACGGCGTATGTAAGTCTCCCTGTTCGTCCATGTTTCTATCGCAGGTTGCTTAGTCGCCCCTAATGATAGCCCTGGCCTCAGGCTGGCTGGCAATCGGGGGTCTGCTTCCTGCCTGCATGTCCTATTCTCGAAATTTCACCTTCTCTTTCTTCTGTACCTTCATCACTCTACTCTTCCCTGCCCTCCCTACCAAATTACAGCCATCTTCATCTTGCCAAACCCTCTTCCCAGCTGCCCAGAGCCCCATACCATTGTCTGAACTTACAGACAGCCTTTGAGCACCTAGTGCGTCGTATAGTTGGCCCTCAGGCTTGACGACCAGAGGTCTTCTTCTCCTGCCCCGTTTCTTCACCTGCTCTTTCCTCTGCACCTTCACCACTCCCTTTCCTCCCCTCCATACCAAATCACAACCATCTTTATCTTGCCAAACCCTCTTCCCAGCTGTCCAGAGCCTCATACCTTGATCTGAATTTACAGACAACTTTAAGCACCTAGTGCAGCGTGTGTAAGTCTGTCCCGGGACTGTACACCTAGTGCGCCGTATAGTTGCCCCTCATGCTTGACCTTCTCCTTCACCTGCCCCCTTTCAGATTGTTCACCTGCCCTTTCCTCTTCATCTCTAACAGTGTCCTCTCCTTCCTCTTACCTCAACAGACTGCACCCATGTGCCAAAACTTCTCCACAGCTGCCCAGTGCCTTACAATATCACTTTCACTTACACATAGCCTTGGAGCATGTAGTACAGCGTACATGAGTCTCTCAGGACTTGTGCACCTAGTACGCCGTCTGTAAGCCCCTGCATAATATCCCGGAATGCATTGTGACTGCTTAGGCGCCTGCTTAGTCGCTAGGCCTAAGGTCCTTTTCTCCTTCTGCCCCATTTCCGAACCTTCACCTGCTCTTCCCTCCTCAACTTCAACACTCTTCTTTCCTTCCTCTTCCACACACCAGACCACAACCATTTGAAGCCTCACAGCTACTCAGAAGCTACATACCATTGTATTTGACCTACATCCTCACCATCCATAGGGGCAGATACTCCTCCGCCCCTTGTGGCCAATCCATTGACTCTCACTGACTCCCATCCATATCCATAGGAACCTCTTTTACCTCACCATCTTTACAGCAGCACACGCTTTTCATTCATTCACACCTTCACCAGACAGGTACAAGACATCAGCTCTAGAGCCACTTGCAAGGTCAGTCCTCTCTCGTTTCTGTTTGCAGCAATCACAAGCAAAAGACTTGGTGAGCCAAGCACTCCTCCGTTTGGTCCATTGTCTTGACTTTTCTCTTTTTTTGCCCTTTCTCCCCTTTGCATGCACCATATATTACCCCTGCCACTCCCCTGGTCCACAGCGGCGTACTATACTCGACTATGTGCCAACCGCGGGTGGTCATGTCCTCAAAGGCAGCTGGCAACACTACCCCTGCATCAACTTGCCTCTCTGCCCAGGATGATGACAGTGACACCTGCGATTCATAGTGTGGACCATTTCCCTTTACCTTTCCTTTTCCCCCTCCTACCAGTTCTCTTTCCCTCCTACCTATACCAGTTCACTTTCACCTTCCTACCAGTCCTCTTTCGCCTCCTACCAGAGAGTCCGTTCGTACTGGCTGGTACGAATCGCCCGAGGTTCTCCCGAGTCTCTTCCTCCGTGAGTGGCCATACCTCATCACTAGACGTGCTTCTACCGTGTCTTCTACCTCTGGTAACTGCTGGAGGGAGGAGATGGAGGCAACGAGTGGGATGACCACTTCGTTGACTCTCTAGCCCGTTTTCGCATCTCACCTGTTCTTTCCATGTCCACTCCCGTTTCTCCTTCTCCCTACGACCCCTTCGCTTATCTGAATGCTCATTCCCGTGTCCGATTCCAGAGGACAAAGCCAAAGAGGCGATGGGTGCTAATCTGACCTACGGAGAGCAGATCGATACGACCATCACCAACACCATGGCCATGATCAAGAAGCGGTCTCTCGAGACCTACCTCGAGATGCCTCAGGCCATCTTCATCCACGCCGGAGCGGGTTTTCATAGCCTGCAGAATGAGCGCATTCATCTTGCTATGTGCTCGAAGTACGCATACTACCCCCACAACTTGACCTTAGAAGGTTGCTAACAGTCCCTAGGGCCGCGTCTGCGGCTATGAAAGTTCTCCGGGCCGGGGGGACTGCCGTTGAGGCGGTCGAGGTGGCCATCAAGCTGCTCGAGGACAACGAGGTAACGAACGCGGGCTTCGGCAGTAACTTGACGGTGGACGGCACCGTGGAGTGCGACGCGACGATCGTGGACCACCTCGGCCGGAGCGGCGCTTGTGGCGCCGTCCCCAGTAAGAATACCGCCTTCTTCCTATGCTTCATTTTGCTGACAACAGGACTGCTTTCCAGACATCAAGAACCCCATCTCCCTCGCCAAGGTCATCCTCGAGACCAGTTCGAAGACCCTGACCCTCCACCGCGTGCCTCCCAACTTCCTCGTCGGTGAGGGTGCCAAGCGTTTCGCCATCGACCACGGCATGGCCACTGTCAAGAACGAGGAGCTCGTCTCGCGCAACGCCAGGGACCGGTATCAGCAGTGGCGTGCCGACCTGGACAAGGCCGACCGCAGTGAGTCCGGCAGTGTTAGCCTCCTATCGTCCTCCAGCTTCGGTGTCGACACTGGGGAGGAGGAGCTCGCCAAGTCTCGTGATCGCGGCCAGAAGGACGAGATGACGCCCAGCACCAAGGCTCGCAAGGGCTTGATGCGAGACCACACCACCGCCATCATGACTGGCTTGTGGAACGAGGGCCAGCCCGACTCTCCCACCTCCGAGACCCGATCTCTGCCCAAGAACACCACTCAGCAGCGTCGCCGTGCTGCTACTCCGTCGACCCGTCCACCCGCCAAGCGGGCTAAGACCACGAAGAAGGCTCGGGGCAAGAAGGCCGGCGGGAACGCCAACGAGGCCAACACTCTCGATGGTGCTGCCAGCCCCCGCTTCGACGTCACGAAACTGACGGCCAAGCCCAGTGATGCCGGCGAGGACATGATCACGGACACTGTTGGTGCCATTGCGATCGACATGGCCGGCAACATCGCGGCGGGTTCCTCGTCTGGCGGAATCGGTATAAAGCACATGGGCCGCACGGGTCCCGCCGCCCTCGTCGGCGTCGGCACGGCCGTCATCCCCGTCGACGAGCAGGACGACGAGTTCAAGACCGTCGCCGCCGTCACCAGCGGCACAGGTGAGCACATGGCTACCACCATGGCTGCTCAGAAGTGCGCGGAGCGCCTGTACCAAGGCACTCGTCGGGGTGATAGCGGCATGGATGTGCACGAGGACGACTGCAGCGCTATCCTCCAGTCCTTTGTCGAGAAGGACTTCATGGGTCATCCCGGCGTCAAGGACCAGGTCAACACTAGCGCGATTGGCGTGATGGCCGCCGAGGTGACTGCGACCGGGCTATATGTACACTGGGCGCACAACACCGAGTCGTTCGCCCTCGCCAGCATGAGCTCGTACGATAGGCAGCCGTCGACCGTCATGTCGCGTCTGCCCGAGGGTCCTGCGACCATCAACATCGGCGGCCGAAAGATCCACTACTCGGAGCCGTTCGACGACGAGGGTGGTGATGGCGATGCCGGCTGGTAATTTCGCTCCACCTTTCAGCGAATTGGGTTCTGGGCATGGGCGTTGGGAGAGGATTCTGCTTCGTCTCTTCGATGGTGAACTCACTTGCTCACACCACGCAGCAGCATTTTCAGCTTGGCACAACTCAGCGGCATGAGTGAGCTTCTTTGCCCCCACAGCAGCTTCTCACTTTCGACTGCCCCTACGGTAACCTACACTTCACTTGCCTAACGTTCTGGAACATAGTAGCCTCGCTTTGATGGCTGCTAGTCTCTCCAACGTTTCTTCAGCGTTCCTGAATCGGTAGCCTAGCTTGGACGGCTACCATACATTCTCGACGATCTCAGGGGTTTTCCTCATCTCGAATCGGTCCGTCTTCCTGAGATTCCTACAATGGATACATCCTCTCAGCACATCCTCGCGGCATGGCATGATCGGCGTTCTTCTCTTCGGATGATACCCAGCAACATCCTCATCGCGTTCGGGTAGCACCCTTCGGCTGTCCATACCCAACGAACGCACACCAGAGGAGCAAACAAAATTTTGACAGAGACTGCGTTGTTTTTCTTCCCCTACTACATTTCTGCCGTAATTACTCGGCCTTCATATTATCATTATCTTTATGAAGACGTCTCTGCACACAACAACTTACAACGACTTTGCACCCACCCACCATTTGCGTTACCGGATCATCATCAACCAGACACGCACATTCTTTGTGAAGGAACCGGTGCAGCTTTCTTCTTTCCTTCATCAGTCACCATACGACAATCAAACTACCATACCTTGCTTGGAAGGACGGTTCAGAATCGGGTTGGTTGGACAAGAAGGGAAAAAAAAGGAGGGCATACTGGATTCTTGTGGATGGATGGATACGGAAGAGCACAACCCACACTTGGTTGGTTGGCCCATTTGCGTGGAAAGGAGGGAAGGGAGCATTGTTGTTTTCTTTTTCTGGCTTAAGCGGTGCCAGTGTACACTACAGATTACTACTCTCCGCTTTTTACGACACTGCAGAATTCCCTCTTCCTTACTATTAGACTAGGCCATTATCTTAATTATGGTCTATCCTTTTTTTTGACGAGTTTTTTCTTCCTTTTCCCTTCCCTTTCTGCTTTGATGTAGGTGACATGGTGATCTGGACTGGTTTGATGTGATTTAGACACCACTTGATGCCGTTTTCTGATACGTTTTCGATGCAGTTGTAAAGGAGTTACTGATATTAAGGTTGACGATAAAGTTGGAAGAAAAAGAGCTGTCTGTTGCCCGGATAAACCCTCCGATCTCCCAGTCGCTCTTTTCCTACTATATACCTAGGTAATCTCTCCTTCATTTCGAAATGGTCGAATGGTGCAGGTGACTAATACCCTTACACCTTTTGAAAGCCAGTTGTTGGTTGGTATTGATTCTGTTTCGATATCTTGGTTGGCCGACCTTGGAACGTGGTAACTCGACTAAACCGCATCATCTATCATCTTGAATCCCCGTCATCTCGTGCTTTTGCTCTTTACAGAGATCATTGCCATGCATCCGTTTCCATCTACCTACCATACTGGAAGTACCAAGGCTCCGGAAACAGTTGCCAAAGGGCGTCACGCTTAGCGAGAAAGTAACAACAGTCTTACAAACAATAACCGTCATGCACTGCATCCTGGCGAATATGTCTTTCAGCTGGCTTTATATAGAAAGGTCCTTCTTTTTTTCTTTCTTCAGACTGCTCAGTTGTTCGTTTCCTTCGGGAATCAGGGCAAATTCTGGCCGAAGCTTCCAAGCAGTTGTACAAAGCAAAATATGTATTTACTTTTTAGATATTTCGATGGTTGCAGTATCCAAGTATCTCTATCCTCCTTTACGTGATTAATTTATCTCTTGATTAAAGTCTTCCGATACGCGTCGCGAGGCGCACCCGACCTCGAAAGGAAGGATGAGATAACGACTATCAGTTGTAAGACCGTTAGAACCTCGGCACTTCCAGTATGATATGTGTGATCTCAAAGCTTGGTTGGAATTAGATGCGATTTGAAGTCATTGGCATGATCCTTTAATGGTGTGGCCTTTTCCACTTTGTCATTGGCCCTGTTCTTCCGTTATGTTCGTTGACCGAATCTGGTACATCTATGATTATATATCCTCTTGATCTCTCCTGTCTCATGTTTTTGCTCTTTGCAGAGATGCCATGCACTCGTCTTCGTCATCATCTATGAGCAAGCGTGAGTAAAGCAAGTGCGAATCAAACTCCAGTGGCTTGCGTTCTGGACTGTTCCTCTGCCAATGCGGCCACAAGAAAAAAATGCGCCTTCAGCCTGTCCTGCTCCCATCATCCCGATTTCCTGGCGTCCGCTTTGGAATGGATCGGGTGGGTTGGCTTCGTGAAGGACGCCGCCCGATTGATAAGGGCCTATCTTGCGAAGCATCGTGAACGACTCGTCCGGCTGCCTGCGGCATTCTACGCGTAGACTTTTATCCTCGGCCTCATCGGCTTTGTTCCAATTCATGTTGCTCACACCTCTTCAACCGGGCCTCGGTGTCCCAGCAGCACTTCCTGGCGCCTCACTCGACCCGACCGGCTCGCCATTGAGGCCAAACTTCCTCTTCTTCTTTTTCTTCCTCTGCACGACCGCCGGCTTCGCCCCGTACCGCCCCAGGGCGAGCTTGTTCCCGCACGTGTAGCACTCTGCATCCTCCGGCACCTCGCAGAAGATGGACAGGCAGATACTGCACACGAACCCCGTATCAATCACCTTCCTGTGGCAGAAGCACGCCGCTCGGAAGTCGACGTTCGCCGTGGATGGACTGATCAGTTGCTCCAGCCCCGTGGCCGAGCCGTCGATCGCCGCCCGCGTGCCAGCCTGCCCTGCGCCTGTAGTGGTTGTCGTCACGGTGTGCCGGGTGTCGATGGCAGAAGCGAAGCCGAACATGAGGTATGTGAGAAGACCCTGCGGGCTGGTGGCCTCGAGGAAGGTGCCGCGGGTGATGTAGCTCGCCTGCTGAAGGAACGTGGCCGAGCCATGGAGGGAGAGGATATCGATTGGTATACCGGCGTGCGAGGCGGCAAACACGGCGTTCATGGTCGGTATGTACTGCGAGGCGGAGGAGTCGGAGACGGATAGCACCAATATCCGTGCGTGGAGGCCTCGTAGCAGGCCGGAGGAGGGTATGAGTGCCGCCGCGGGGTTGGCTGCCGCGGTCTTCCCTGAGTCGGCGCTCGCCTGTTGGCCATCGGCATCAGTGAGCTGCATGGAGGTCTTATTGATGTGGTGCAGCGCGAGGGTCATGGCGCCGGAGATCTGGGTCGTTGTCGTCGCCAGGTCGGTCTCGGTGGTGGAGGTCATGAGGTCGCGGAGGGAGGAGAGAATGGAGGTCTCGATCTGGGCGAACTGTGCATATTTGTTGGCAGAGGCCTGTCGCTTTTGGGAGGGGACTGTTTTGGGGGCGGAAGCAGAATCGGCGTCGGCCATCTCCACGTCGTCACCGTTCTTGTGAGCGGCGGAGGGCTTTGGTGGTGTTGGGTACAGCCATATTGCCCGATTGGTGTGTGATGCTATTATGGCGACCTGGTTCGTGCTGCTGTAGGCCAGTCGCGAGTTCACGTAGACGAGGATATTTGCGAGAGCCTTCGAGATGGGCAGGGCGTCTTTGATGGCTGCCCATGCGCGCGGGTTGGTATCGATGATGATGGCGGTGAGGTCGGGCGTCTCCTCAGTCGCGTAGATCTCGTAGTGAGTGGTCGCGTCGACAGCATCCATGATGGGCGCCCTCTGGTGCTGTCGACAGATCGCAGAGAGTGATCGTATCGAAGGTGGGATCTCGACGAGAAAAGATGACGAGGTGGAAGGACGTTGCATGAGAGCTGGGATTCTGCCTGCCGGGGTCGCGGGAAGGAATCCCGGCTCTGCGGCAGGCTTGGGTCCCCTGCAACTGCAGGTCGGTGACCTAATTCTCCCCACTGTAACCCTCTAACGTGGGGGATTATCGATGGAGAGGGCCCCGCGTATCGCGAGACTAAAGAAACGCTTATCCCCTCTAGAGCTCCGATTTGCGCGACATGAAGCAAGGGCATGTCCGACAGACACACAGTCAGCCCTTGTTGGCCTCCACCATCGAACCATCGCCCATCCAGCCATGGACCACTGATGCTACGCGAGCACTTGGCTTGTTGTACAACTTCGCGTGAAACAGAGGCCAAGCGTGACCTGTGCGTTGGCTGCCCCGCGACTGATCACAGACCATCCTCGAGACAATACAAAAGGCTCGTCTCTTGCCTGCCTCTCCTCTCTACTGACGGACCAGAACCGATCCACCAACAGTATCGCGACAACGAGACCTGACCACCTGACCATGGAGTCGGTGAACGAGCAACAAGACCTTGCCAAGCTGGGCAGGGAGGACCAGACCCTGCTCCTCTTCGCGAGGTTGATGGAGGGCGGACAGGAGGATACCGAGACGGTCAGAGACCTGGACCACCTCACCAGGCTGCTGAACGAGGACCTCGAGGCCAGCAAGACCGACAAATCCATATGCAGTGTCATCGACGCGGACTGTCTCGACACCATCCTGTGCTACCTCGACATGAGACAGCCCGACATTGTACGAGGCCATGCCACTCTTACCGTCTCGGCCTACCTGAAGGCTTCCGGCGACGACGGTTCCCAGAAGCTGCGCACCTTCTTCCAGGAACGCGTCAAGAGAGGAACATACGACGACTACATCGTCGCCTTCTGCGTTGCCGCCTCTATCTTTCCCATCGTGCCCGACCTGACCGCCGAGTTGTTCCTTACCGAGGGCTTCCTCCCGAGTCTGGGGCCGCTAATGCGCCGGAAATGGAAAAGCCGGAAGGTCGAGACCGCGTGTCTGGAGATGCTTAATGCCGCATGCATGAATCAGCAGTGCCGAGAAGCCGTTAACAAGTACTGCGTTGAGTGGCTGGAGGGCGTCGTCGACCAGGATCCCGAGGACGCTGTGAAAGCTATGTACGCTCACAACACCGATGGATCGCATATCGAGGAGGGTTCTGTCTCTATGCGCAGGCACTCGGAGAACGTCCAGCATCTGGCCGCCGTCATACTGGCAAAACTACGGGTTAGAGATCCCATCAGCATGCGTCACCCTTCTGTTGTCGGCGAGGAACCTTACCTGCCCAGGATGTCTGACTGACTGTTGGACACCTCAGGCAATACAACCCGCAAACCCAGGCGGCAAGGAGAAAGAGCCACGAGTGCAGCAGGCGAGCACGACTATCGAGGAGCTGTCGAAGATGTTCACGACGATGTTGGTGAAGGACCCGGAGCACTCGCGGAACAACTCAATAGAGGGCTTGGCGTACGCATCACTGAGGCCGAATGTGAAGGAGGACCTGGCCAAGAACAAGGAGTTTCTGAAGAGTCTTGTGAAGACGCTGGAGGATGCACCACCAAAATCACCGCTGACGTACGGCTCTTTGAGCATCTTAGTCAACATGACCCGATTCAATCCCGTCAGGTCAGAGGAAGAGAAGAAGATGGACCAGTTGAAGGCATATGCCAACGCGGTGGGAAAGCTTGCACCTGAGCCACTCAACGACGACGAGCATGTCAAAGAACGCTGCAAGCAGGTGTTTGAGGCAGGCGTCACGCCCGTTCTGGTGACGCACAGCAAGAATGGCTCAGCTGCATCATTATCACTTATCATCACCATCATAAACTCCCTGTCCATGCTGTCCAGCATACGCGGCCAGCTCGCCCAACAAGGCGCCGTCCGGCTACTGATCGCAGCATGGAACGCCCTCCCCGCCTCCGAAACTCAAACCAAACGCACAGCCGCCCAAGCCCTCGCCCGCATCCTCATCTCCACCAATCCCTCCCACGTCTTCGGCGGCACAAGACCAACTCCGCAAGCCGCAGCCATCCGTCCTCTTGCCTCCATCATCGCCCCAGATCTCGACGCCGACACCCGCGACCTGCTTCCCACTTTCGAGTCGCTGATGGCACTCACCAACCTGGCTTCCACAGACGACGAGACGCGGCAGGCGATCGTGCGGCTGGCTTGGCCTGATATAGAGGAGCAGCTTCTTTCTTCGAACCCGATGGTCACCAAGGCCACGGTCGAGCTCATCTGCAACTTGGTTCAGTGCGTGGACGCCATGGCGCTGTACGCAGATGGCTCCACCAAAGCCAAAGACAGACTGCACATTCTTCTCGCTCTTGCGGATGCGGAGGATGAGGGCACCAGAAGCGGCGCAGGCGGTGCGTTAGCCACGCTGACAAGTATAGAGGAGGTAGTGAAGGCGATACTGGAGCGGGAGCGGGGCATCAAGAATATCCTGGGCCTGTGCGCCGACGAGAACAGCGAGGAACTGAGGCATAGAGGCTCGTTTGTGGTGTACAACCTCGTTACGATGGAAGGTGAGACGGGACGCCGGGCGAGGGAGAAGATAAAAGCCGAGGGCGGAATCGAGGTCCTGACGACGTGTGCGAAGCGCACGAGAAGACCGGAGGTGCTTGATCTGACGGTGCAGGCTTTGAAGGCGGTGTTGGAGGAGAATTAGGTGCGTGAGCGTCTATGTGGGCTGCGTCCGTGGCTTGGGAGGGTCTGGTTGGGGTGGGCTTGGAGTTTGGCATGAATGTGCATCATGGTCGCATATAGACAAGCGCTTTTAGGTATGCATCATTCAGACTGCTTTTAAGTTGCATCCAGGTCAGCCGTGCCATCCATCGTGGAGTCACCCACTGTCTCGATGTTAGGTGTACCGAGAAAGAACTGAGTGGGATACTGTGGGAGATGCTTGATAGCATGCCTGGTCGCACATCGGTGAGCTAAGACGTTCCGGAAGAGCAATATCGAGGCGAGCGCGATAAGCTCGAAGACGACATTTCTCTCTCGATCGAAGAGAACGAGTTCTTGAGCCTCTCGTGCTTTGAGATCGACTCGAGGTTGCTCGTTGGGATGGGCGATGAGGGTATGTGGGGCAGACTCGTCAACGCTCCCTCCTCCCCGAGGGTCACACTCCTTTCCAACCCGATGCACAACAGGAGCGAATTATGAAAGGGGGTCACCCTAACATCAGTTTTCTCAACAGACTACCGACAATGGTAGGGAAAGAAAGAAGAGTCGGCACGAACAATCTTCCAGACACGGCGTTGGTTGGTTGGATTCATGTTTATGAAGAACCAACTATGTACATACATGTATATATATATATATATGTGTGTGTGTGTGTGTGTGTGTGTGTATTTGCAAACTATTATGTTTCTCAGACGAAAGGTTTGACTAGAGGATACACACGACACGCAGCGTAAAGCCTGTTGTCAGTATAACAGTCCCTGTACGTGATTTGCGAGACGAATACAGGCAGCCACCCTGAGAGCCTCCCTCGATAGTGTCTACTGGCCTCTCTTGTCATGCTCTCGATATGCTTAATACTGAGTGCTGGACTTGGACGCCTTGAAGGCAACAGGACTTATCATCATCAGATTTCCATCAGATTTCCATCAGAATGACACCCACGTAGCCTCTCCAGCCGAGTGGAAATGCCAAGTAGACCATCGTCTGCTCGCATACGAGAGCTACAGCTAGCTGCTGGTGGGCCCAGACTCTTGGAATTGCTCAGATGATCCACGAGGCATGAAACGGAGCATTGTTGCGGACCGCAGTGGTCAGATTGAGAAGCAACGGCCTCAGTCGCCCGTGGATCTTTTGTTGTGTCACGGGGCGGCCCTTTCTGTGGAAAGTCGTCCTTGTTGGAGGGGGCCCCTGTCCCCCCTGTCTGGTGGAGCACTGAGAAATCCGGGGTAAACTCACGCTAAAACACGGTCCCCAGGAACGAGGCACGCGGCTCAGCATCGGGTGGGCCGAGCCAGCAGGCGTCCCCTGGAAACGGCATGACACCCCAGGGAGGCACGTGAGTTTCGTTGACAAAGTATTACCTAAAACCGAGACGGCTGGCTGCGGTTCTCCAACCCATTGCAGACCAGGTTTTTTTCTTCTTTGTTTCTCTCTAGTGGTGTTTTTCTTCGTGGACATACCTCATCATTCCCTTGGGGAATCTGGACTTTGTCTGACTCAAAAAGGGGCTGGGTGTTGTTCATGGTTGCGAAATCGGATTCTGTGGTTGGCAGCTCCTGTATCGGAGGTTGGTGGTGGCGGAAGTAGCAGGGCTGAGGGTCGGATGCGGTCGGACGAGGCTGCGGTGACCGAAGGTGGCCGAGAAGCCACCTCGGGGGTCTTAGCAAGCAGACCAGACGGACGTTGCGATATCGCAGAGTCGTCGAGCACCTCTGACGTTCCTCAGTGATGGTTGGTCTCCACGGCCACCCACCGAGATGAGAGGACCCTCTGGTGGCCCAGGTGGGCTCCGTATCTTCCCGATGCTGTGGTGGAAGAGCTCTGGCGCTTCGCGAGGCTGCCGGGCCAAAAAAAAACAATAACAAAAACAAAAAAAAGAAGCCTGGACTGTGATTGCGGACCAATGGTCCGTGCATATGTGGGAGGGTGGGAGGCTGCAAGTCGTGTCGCCATTTGATTGTATGTTGTCGTGAGAAGACGTGAGAAGGTGACACGACACTACTACGGCCGGTGTACTATGTATATAAGAAGACTTGCACGTGAAATTCCGTCATCAAGCTGGATACCATAGAAGAGGTCGAACCTTGCAGTTCTTTCTGTGTCCTTCTGGCCAGTCACAGGGGCTGCCATGTTCTCCGCGATATCTGCAGGAGACGCTAAGTGCCCTGTACTGCATAGTACGTATTCAATGAGCAATCCTCCAACATGTCTCGTCTTGAATCCTTTATTCATTATGCGCTTGTGTTGGCGGCGCTGCGGGGCGGCTCTCGTCGGTTGTGACCAGGTGACAAAGAAATACTGGCTTGTGCGGTTGGCACTGGCCGTCTCTCGTTTCTATTACTCAATCCTCAGGTAACAGCACCGCCGGCATGATTCAACCGTACTGTTTCGCCATCGCAATGAATTTCCGCTTCTCGTTCGCGGCGCTCTCCTTCGTTGACAGGCATTGCAATATTCGCGAGGCTGTCGGTAGGTGGGGGGAGGGGGGGGCAACTACAGAATACAAAATACATCCCTAGTCCTTAGTCCTTAGTCGCAACCCTCGCCCAGTGCCTCCTTCCTGATTTCCAACCACCTGCGTTTCTTGGTACATACCTCTAGGCATCATCACCCTTATCACTCGCACTGGCACTACATAGTACCCAGCTTTGTAAATCAGCCGAGCGCGAGAGGTTCTTCTACCTTCACGTCTTTCCCCCGGAGACCCCCCCCCCAAAGACCCCCCAAGCGACAAATCATTCTTCGACCGCATCACCCATCACATCCATCACCCATCACGCCTCCAGTCCATTACATTTACCTAAGATCCCCTTCGTTGTGACTAATAAAAAGAAGTTTCGCGCGACCACTCAGTGCTCACGTGAAAACCTCCGACCGTCGACCAGGACCCTCATCCTCACCCTCATCCTCTCCCTCATCCCCTCCCTCTTCCGGATTCCCCCGTTTTCTCAACCAAGCCTGCGTGCAGAGTCCCACTCTCCGGCAAACATGGCTCTTCCGGGCCCAGGAGGCGGTTCTTCTCCCCACCACATCAACCACCAACCCGCCAGCTACAAAACCAAAGTAGCTGCTGACCCAGACCAGTCCCCCTCCGTCTCCGACCCTCCTAAGAACGCAGACGGCCGCTCCTCTTTTTCGTCTATTAGGGAAGACGATCAAGACCTTGCCCAAGCCTTCACCTCCTCCAAGGTCTCCTCCTACGCTCACCACCGGGAAGAAGCTGTCGACGACTCGCACCACCTGTCCCTGGGTACCATGATCCAGCAGGCCGACTTCTTTCCCCCAGTCACTCGACCTGATAGTCGCCTGCATGGCAACTGGTTTCCCGCTGAGAACTTCAAAGGATGGAAGCAGATCCATGTCAAGGGGAGGTTGGCGAGCAGGAGCTTCAGCGACCTCTCCTCGCTGAGCCTGGCCTGGACCGCTCACTCGGCCTCGGCTCTGAAGAGGCGACGACCCTCGGGCTATCTTCCTGGGGATGCCCCCATTGAGAGGCTGCCCTTGGAGCTTCTGAGCCACATCATTGGCCACCTGGTGATCGATATACCACCAAACAGCCTGACCAAGCGGAACATTGACTTGATGTCCTTGCTGATGACCTCCCAGAAGATGCACGGAGCGACTCTGGTCACTCTCTACCGCCAGATCACCATCCCGCACTCTGTCATCTTCAAGAAGTTCCTCACTCACATCGCCTCTCACCCTGCGCTTGGCACTCTGGTCCGGAGGTTCGACTTCTGCCATTTCAACCCGGGCATGATGTTCGATACCGCCAGCGAGCGCGAGCTCGCTCAAAACCTGACGGCCACCACGCTGCTGCAGGCACTAGAGCTCACTCCTCACCTGCAGGAGTTTCTGGCCCAGGAGCACATCGATGGCGACCTGGATGACCGGGTGCTACGGAAACTCTTTTTTGGCCTGGATAGAGTCGCCGCTCTGGATTTCTGCGGCTGCTCCTCTACCGCCTTTCGGACGGCCTTCATCAACGCCATGCCCTCGGGTGAGTGGGCGGGAAGAGACCTGGTCTTGAAGCGCCTGTCGCTGCACAAGTGTACCACACTGCCCAGCACTGTCTTTGAGAGTCTGCTCCCGTATCTTGCGCGCCTCACCCACCTGGACGTGGCAGGCACACGCATAACAGACGCGGCGCTCGCGTCTATCCCGCACACGGCCCGGATCACCCACCTGAACCTGGCGAAGTGTAACAGCCTCTCCGCCGACGCCATCATCCACTTCCTCTCGACCCATCCCGCGGTGGCCAGCCCGCAAGACTCTGTCTCAAGCACCCTCGTTTGGCTGTCCCTCTCCGCCGACGCCAGCACCCACGAGACTTTCGACGAGGAGGCCGTCACGCGGCTTTTGCCCGTGCTTCCGCAGAGTCTGAAGTCTCTGTCCCTCAAGGGCAGCAAGATGAACACCACCCACCTTCCCCTGTTGCGGCCTCTGACAAAGCACCTTGAGGAACTCGCCCTGGGCCGCGGGCTCAGCATAACCGACACCAACGCCCTGTTCATCCCAGATACTGCAAGCAAGTCCAACTCCAACGACCCAGACGCTATGGACGTCGACCACGCCGAGGAATGGCAGCCTCACACGCTCCGCTACCTGGACCTCTCCGACCTCTGGTCCACCGAGCTCGACCTGCCCACCCTCTACGACACGGCCCAGTGCGCCCTGCTCACGCAGTACACGGAGCCGCTGGAGGTGGTAGAAGTGCACGCGGACGTCGGCAAACGCGTGCGGCAGGCCCCGCTCAAGCGGCTCGGCTGGCACAGCAGCGAGGCCGGGTCGCGGACGTGGATCGTGAGGGATAGCGCCGCGGCGGGCGAGCCTAGGGGGTGGAAGATGGGCGCCGAGAGCTGGGGGATGCGGAAGGTGCCTGTGGCGAGGGCCGACGTGGGCGGGATGTATGGGAGTTACATGTTTGCGCGGCGGTTGTGATGGTGAGGATATACCCCCCGAGCACGAGCAGAAAGGACAGCACAGCATCGCGGCGGAGGCAAAGCGAGGCAACCGGAGCCGGAGCCGGACCATGATCACGAAGTGCATTTTCCCCCCTTTTTATGTCTCTCCTTCTTTCTCTCCCTTCTCTCTAGCGAGCATTCCTTCATGGCATTGGCGTTCAATGGACGGGTGAACGGACGGACGGGTGGATGGATACCACAGGTCTGTGGCGCCAGACTCTGGAAGTGCATGGCATGGAGCTGCTATCGAAGACTACGGAAACGCATCGTTCAGCGAGCCTTTCGGATTTTGCTGCTTTTCACTTGGGGGAGGGGGTGGGGGTTCCTTGATACCATTAGCATTCACACTTTTCATATTGTCTGAGCATTATATAGGTCATGCAGGAACGAAGCGGATGGTTGTTATAGATAGGGTCATGATATCAACAAGTGAACAAGTTGCCGTTCTTGAATTTCGGTCGGGGCCTCTGTGGTGGAAAGTTGCTGGTCACTCACTGACTTGGCAGCTTTCTTGGTCAGTCAGCCAAGGGTTGGTTGCTCGTGCTCCTCCGTGAGAAGCGGAACCTCTCATTCATCATCAGGCCACGGAGCCTTGCCTGCCTGCCTGTCCGCCTGCCTGGTTGGGTTGGTTCGTTGTTTTGATTGTATGTGTGTAGAGGCTATTGAGGTGACCCATCATGCTTTCCTATCCATCCATCCATCCACCCACCCATCCATCCAGACAAGGCGGCGGCGGCTGCTGCTGCTGCTGCTGCGGTTCCATCTCTCGCCAGAAGCCATTTCTTCATCATCTCGCTTGGAACGCCCCATGCCGTACGATTCTCTCTAAATAATAAGAAGAAATAAACAAGAAGGGGGAGAGAAGAAAAAAAATATTAAACAGCGCCTTTCATTGATTCCCACGGGTATCTATCTCGCCGCGCGAAACCGTCATCCGGACGTAGCAATTCACTGTCCATAGCGACCGCAATCCGTGTGCCATGCATTCATCCCCGCATCAATCAGCCTCGCCCGGTGGGCATGGCGTAGTAGTAGAGACCATTATCGTCCATTGACCTTTTTCCCGTTGTTGTTCAGCATCTTCTTGCAGTCCTCGCAAAACCATTTCACTAAAGCCACAAAAAAAATAAAAAAATCAGTATCTGTAACCACCGCCAATTCATGCGCACAGAAACGACTAAGGTCGGGGGACTAAACCAAACGAACAAAGGCGAAGGCAACTCACTATTCTTGGGCGGCGCGTTTCGGAGACCGACACACTCAAGATGGAACCACTCTCTCTTGCAATTATCCCCGTCACACCCCACCATCTCACCAAAGGACACCCGGTTGCAATAACAGTATCGCGGCTCGTTGGGGTCGTCCACGTCCATGTCGTCCTCCTGCATACTGCCCGTGTCCTCGTCGGCCTTCTGCTGCTGGAGCGCTTTCTGGATAGCTACCGCATGTGCTTGCGAGGCACCCTTCTTATGGCTTCTCTTGGGCACAGTGGGCGCTTCCGAGTTTCGCGCTGGGCGGGCCCGACCGTTGTTGTTTGGCGGACCGTCTGGGAAGCTGCCGATGGCGGGGGTGGAGGGCTTGCTTGCGCGGCCGCTCTTGGTGGTTGTCACTTGTGGTGTCACGGCGGGGGTCGCTGATGGTGTGCCATCTTTTCGCGCCTCCTCTTCCACAGGCTTGGCAGGGCCCTCTGTCTTTTGACCAGCTGCGGTCGCAGAGGATGGTGTCGGGGCACGTTCGTTCTGCTGCTTTGCAGGGTCGGCCTTCGCAGTAGCGCTTGGAGGCTCCATTTGTGTGGTTTTTGGCGTTTCGCTGGGCCCACGAGCGCCGTTGTTTTGTGGTATTTCGAGTGGGGCGGGCACATTGCCGTTTGGCTTGTTTGCAGGTGCAGAAGGTGGCCGCTGCTTGTCCACGTTCGAGGCAATTGAGCTTTGGCGAGCTCTTGCAGAAGCTGGACGACCAGAGACAGAGGGGGCAGGAGACGCTCGGGGAGGTTTGGCGTTGTCGGGAAAGGTGCTAATGACGGGGGACGAGGTGACGGAGGGTGACGCACCAGGACCAGCTCTGTAAGAAGAAAGTTGCGTTAGCTCGCAAAGCTCGCTTGAATATGAGAAAAGCTCAGACCATGACGCACCTTTTCTTTACTTGGCCGTTGGAGTTCGGCAATGCCTTTCGCTTCTTCGGTGCTGGCTGTTCAGGATTTGGAGTGGCTTGAGGACTCGCAGATGATGCCTTCTTCCCCTTGGTTTCTTTGGTGCTCGAGAACACTGTGTTCATCGCCGTGGTAGAAGTCCCGCCGTTGGCTGGCTGTTTCTCGACCTTCCGTCTCTTCGGAGCTGGTGTGCTGCTGGCGGTCCCCGCCTGGCCAGAGATTCCCAGGCCAACACTTGCTGGCGAGTCGTTGGCAGCATTCGCCGCAGCAGTCTTCCGCTTGGTGGTTTGTTTCTTGCCGGTTCCTTCCTTGCCCTTGCCCTCGTGATCGTCACGATCAGAATCATGGTGCTGGGTCTTTTGGCTCTTCTTGGCAGCGATAGCTTGTTTGCGCGCGTCGCTGCGCGCAGCAGCCTCCTCGGCAATGACCTGGGCCGCCGCGGACAGATTAGCAGCACCCTCTCGACGAGTGCGCTCGGCCACGCTGTTGAGTGCACGCGCAGCTCTGTTTTCGGGGTATGCCCAGTGTGAGTCGCTTCCCCACTTGGCCTCCTCGCTAAACTCGCGCTCGAGGTGAGGCCAGACGTCGTCGATGCGGGCCAGCTGTTTCTGCAGCGCATCGTTCGCGGTGGATATGACGTGATTTTTCTCTTCGAGCGACACGAGCATCTCTTGTATCTTGAACGCGGTCTGTCGGAAGAGCTGTCGACGTGGTAGGTTGCTCGGATCGAAGACGCTAGGGCCAGCGGTGGAGGGTTGTTGGGGAGCTTGACCGTGGAGCGCTATGCCATTCGAGCTATTCTGTATGTTCCTGGGGGCAGAAGCCGTGGCAGGGTTGCTTGAGACATCGTTATTCAGCGACTGTGTGGTGTCGCGCGGTGGTGGTGGAGTCTCGAGGGCGGCGTCGACCAGCTGGAAGAGGGCTTCTTCTGGGGCAAAAATCTTGGCGTCGACCTCCTTCAGCAGTGTAAAGTGGCGGACGAGCTCTTTCGGAAGAGCTGTTATAGCATCGGCGAAGTGTGTGATGCCCGGGAAGATGTCTATGGGCTGTTCAGCAGGATTCGCGCCAGAGACAGAGTTTCGACCGGCGAGGCGGTTGAGCCCCGAATTCGCTCTGGGAGGATTGATTCGAGTCTGTCGGAGAGGCTGAGATCTTCGAGTGGAGGACGATGCCTCAGCCGGAGGCACTTTCGCAGTTTTCATCTTGGTCTTGTGTGGGAGAGGAGAGGGTCGGGGAACGAGGGAAAGAGGAGGTCGCAGTCGAGTGAGGAGGAAGAGGAATTTCGAATCGGCAGCACAACTTGCGAAGGGTGGACGGTGGGCGGTGGGCGGTGGGCGATGGGCGTTGCTTCGTGGAGTGAATACTGAGATCGATGAGAGTGAAGAAAGAAAGACGATTAGTCAATGTAACGAGTGGCCATTTCTCCTCGTTGTTGACACCATGCGATAGCTGGAGAGGTCCTGGGGACGAGAGCTGTGGTCACCGGAAGATCGAGGGGGGGGATGGAAAATCGAAAGGCGAGAACATGACTGGGAGCGTGTCGGCCAAGGGGTCCCCGATGCGGATTTCGTGTGGCAGCCCAGTGGGCTGCTGCTTGACAATTGGAGCTCTAGCGCCTGTCCTGCCCCCCAAGGATCGACCATCTACCGCGGCCGGCAAGCACAGCAGCCAAAGTGCTCTGGGCACGAGTGACGCCATGGGTCAAGGCACGATAAGATAAGCCTTTTCCGCCTCGGTCCATCAAGACACGCCCAAACCTTACTGCCATGTCCAGGAGGGCTGTTGAAGATGAGGAGGACTCGTCGAAAACAATACATTATGTCTTCTATGCGTACATGACAGATGCTGGCGATCGTTGACCCGCGCCATGTCCTTGACCCATCCCCTTTCCTTCTTCTTGGATATCATCTCTAAAACGGTCAGCAAGAAAACGCACTGACAAGAATACTCAAAAACGCCGACTGGCCGAGGCCAAAACCTTGGTCATGGAGACCCTCCTCATCTCCTCTTCTTCTCTTGATCACCGCCGCGTCGGCTTCCGCGACGGCTTCCGCGAGAGACCGTTCAGGTCTGCTTGATGCCTTTCCGAGGCTTCTCTTCCATGTCCTTCTGCCTCTGTTTCCACTGCCACTCGATCAGGACTGGTAGGAACCGCCACAGATCGAACTCAGGCCATAAGCACTTCAGGAAGAAGTGCTGCGTGTCCTGGTGACACTGCCACATCATGAAATCGCTGAGTCTCTCCACGCCGCTCGTCCGAACGAACAAGTCCAGGGGCGGGTCCCCAGCCGTATACATGTGGCTTGTCAGCACCTCGGCGGTGATGGTCTCGGGATCTGGTAATCCTGCCATGCTCGACAAGTTGCGCATTGACGGAGACTCGGATTGGTGCAGTGTTGCCGAGGATGACACAGAATCATCGACTCCATCAAGAGCGGGAGACGGAGGCGTTGACGTTGCCTCGTCGATGGACGGTAGGTCCGGTCTGGCCATATTCCTGACCCTAATGTTCTGGGAGATGCGGGTTTGGGAGAAGTGAGAGCTCGTTGGTGGACGTGGCCCCAGGTACTCATTGACTGTTGCTCGGACTGCCTGTGTAATCTCTTCTCTGGACCCATAAGGAAAGCAGAGATTCAAGACAGGACTGAAGGACAATGTCAGCCAAAAGGGCTGGTATAAGCGGGGTTGAAGATGAGAGGGAGCATGCTTCTGGGGAACGTACCCGTTATTCTTGCTGGTGGCCTCCACAGCCTGGTTCATGATCTCCAAGACATCCTCGGGGACCATTTCTTGCTTTCCGCAAATCCTGATTCTGGCGTCGTATCTCTCCAGAAGCTCCCCATGGTCCACAAGCTGTGTCAACTTGGTCTTGGCCAGGGCCATCAGACCCTTGACCTCGGCCTCAGGCCTATTGAAGTTCTCCAGACTGAAGGCATAGACTGTGACGACCTTCACACCACACTTGTAGCAGACTTCCAGGATCTGTATGCAGATCAGTACAGAGCTCCATGTGGGAATTTCACAGCAGAACTGACTCTAGCCATGGCCTCAAAGCCAAGGTGGTGCCCTTGTATCGTTTCAATCTTGTGGTCCTTCGCGTAGCGTCGGTTCCCATCCATGACAAATGCGATATGCTGAGGGATGGGACCTTGCTTGAGAGCCCCTATGAGGAGCTCATGAATCTGCCTGAGGGCCCATTCTGCTGGAGGAGAGCTGAGCAGCCAGTTCCATAAGTGTGACAAATACAGGTCAGACATTATGAGAGGCCAGATGTGGGAGGCGAAGTGTGTGGTCGTTGTCGTGGCAGGGGGCGAGGAAAGCAATTGAGATAAAAAGAAGACAACCGCAGGAGACTACTACATGTGCCGTGTATATGAATGAAACTTGCCGTCTACGCCAAGGGAAGCATGCGTCGTGAGGTTGAGGTTGGAGAGAAGGGATGGGAAGGATATCAAGAAACCAGTTTGGTCACTGTTGAGATGGGAAACCAGTCTAGGGACGCCCAGTGTTCTCAGCCACTTGTGCCTGCAGGGTCGGGCTGCCTGGCTGCTGCCATATCCCTGCCTCGGACTTGCAGGTCACAGGGATATTGAGGCTGTACATCCCCCCCCCACCTTCCCCCAAGCTACCTAGACTTTTGGACACTTCAACTTGCATTCCCAATTGAAACATCAGCCTCACCTTCCACCACTTCCATACACAACAACAACAACTTTCCGAAATCCTTGTTGCTTGAGGACTGCTCACTATCAGGGCGGCATTGAATACAAAGAGGCAAGATATGGATTAGTTGAACGGCAGATTCGAACCATCTCAGCTCAGACCACCGTTTCGCCGTTATGTCTCGGTAGCACAAAGAGGCCGAATCCGCAACATGTCCTTTACCAATGCGCCAGTGACGAGAACGCTCGTCGTCGGCCTCGTCTCCTCGTCCGTGGCAGCGAGCCTCTTCGACGTCAAGCACTATTTCTACATAGACGTCGGCACACACATCTGGTCCTACCACCAGCCATGGCGTGCCCTCATATTCCAGCTCTGCTACACCAACTCGGCTGAGGTGCTTTCCGCCGTCATCACACTCTACAACATGCGCGTGGTGGAGCGTCTATGGGGCTCGAGGAAATATGCCGTACGTCTCAGCCGTCTTACACTTACAACCTTGCTCGGCCCGTATACTAACAGCAGTCCAGTCCTTCCTCATCATCTCACACCTCCTAACAAGCATCCTCACGCCCGCCATCCTAACCTTCCTTCTCCGACCCTTCACGGCCGGCCTCTTCAACTACCTCCCCGCGGGCCCCACGCCCATCATCTTCGCCGTTCTCGCACAATACCACGCCATCATCCCGCACATCTATAAGCTCCGCATGGCCCTGACCACTCAATCGCCTTCCACTAGCGAAGACGCCCAGGGGCTGACTTTCTCGGACAAATCGCTACGCTACGGTCTTGCGTTGCAGCTCGCTTTCTTCCAGTGGCCAGGATCTCTTCTAGGTGCAGTGGTGGGCTGGGTCGTTGGGTATGCTTGGAGGAATGATCTGCTGCCAGGGGCGCTGACGAGATGGAGGCTGCCGGGTTGGATGGTGGGTATGAGGACTGTGAAGCGGAGCCAGGAGTTTGAGGGTTTGCGCAGACGTTTAGAGGGAGAGAATGCCCCTTCGGCTTCGGCAACGGGTGTCCAGGGCCAAGGTGAGGGTGATGCTGGACGCAGAAGAACGCTGGGTACCGTTCTTGATCGGGTGTCAGGGGCTATCTGAGCGTTGAGGCCCAGGTACCGAATTGATGGAGGTACGCTATCAGAGCATCATGTTGGGAACCCACTGCTGTGGGTTCCCAAAGAGACTGACTATTCCTTTGCCTTGCTAAAGCCAATCCCCTAAGCAACATTCTGATTTTGGCCCGCCTCCTTTGCTGCATGTCACGTCCAATTTGCGCCCAGGAGCTGTCGAGGTCCCAAAGACGATAAATCACCCAACGAAGATCGTGGCTGATATGCCCGACTGATTCCGACCGTCATCATCCATTCCCTCGGAAGACTCCACTCCCTACCATACATAACCTTGTCGGGCCTTCTGCCGCTTGACATGCCGCACGAGTACGACACCGACCAGCACCCCCCCCCTCCCAAGCGTCTCCAGCTCCTCGGCAATCCCACTATGGAACGCCTCGTCCCTCCACGACCCTCTGCCCGCAGCTCTCTGGTAGCCCGACAAAGATCTTGCTCTTCTGGACGAGGTTGGCGAGAGTACCAAGGGATCCGTGCGTCAACGAATGCGCCCGCCTGGATGGCGAGAGCGTAGTCATCCTGTCGGCCGAAGAGGAAGCGCGTCAGGCGGTCGTTGGACCTGTATGGGACGCTGAAGTTTGAGCTTTGCGCTTGGATGTGTGACTCCGGCTCTGTGTAGGGACAGACAGGGTGTATCTGTTGGACTTTTTCCTGAATGGCGAGACTGCGATATTTCAACGCCGCGGAAAAGATGGAAGTTATTTTGCCTCCCAAGCAATTCCATTCGATTTCAATTCCCACGAGGATGCTCCCGCTAAAAAGGGGACTGCGGTGTACAACAATGCGTCTTGGTACTTCATACGAAAACATCGACCGTCGTGACTATCTTCTGGCGGTTGAAAGTGTGCCAGTCTGAGGCTTTCCCACCTGAACCAGTCATATAAACAGGAGCCAATAGCGATCGACTGGTGAGCGAGTTCTTTTCAGTATGTGTCGCCCATTCATGTTCACTGCCTTCCCCCGTCCTGCAACCCGCCTATACACAACAGCCAACCTAACCCGTCAACGAAGCAAACTGCTCATCAGCCTTAAATTCGCTGTTGATATTCTTCAGCGTTTCATTCATCCAACTCTCCTTCTCCGTACCTTTTCCTAACAACCGGAGCTTCGTCCCGGACGCGACCTTCCTCCCCTTGAACGTGATACCCAAGGTGCTATCGAAGTTGCCACGCACTATGTACAACGGACCCTTCAGCTCCGCCACCACATTGGCATCATCCTCGCCCTCGATGATGTCAAACATGCTGACCCCATGGTCGATCTCCAACGGGCTCGGATTCACCACCTTGAGCGTGTTGCGCTCCGGGGTCGTCTCGACCAGGCTGAGCTGGGGCCCGCGCATGCCCTTGATGATCAGATCCTTCTTGTACACGACGTTGCTCTTGGCCGTGAAGCCCAGGATCTTGCTGGTGATGTGGCAGTCGCCGTTGTCGAGCGTGAGGACCAGCTCCTCGTCGAGCATGAGCGCCTTGACGAACGCGCGGAACGAGTCCTGGTCGGTGATCTTGACCTCCTGCTCGGCGCAGACCACGTCCGTGCCGCTGCTGGAGGTGACGACCTCGGGGAGCTGCAGCTTGCCCCAGGCGACGCCGCCGAAGACGAGGTCGACCATCATGGGGGACATGGTGGCGGAGGTGGGGCCGGTGCCGGTCACGCGGTTGACGAGCGCCATGGTGAGGGTGCTGATGGGGTGAGGGGCTGTTAGTAATTCTGTACTTTGTGTGTTTTATGACGGTGGTGTTGAGGCTGAAACTCCCCCCAAGGACTGGAGGAGATTCGTGTAAGAACCTACTCCGGGGAGGCCTTGGTGATCTTGATGTGCTCAACCGTCACCTTGGAGCGGTTCAGGATGATCCCCACTATCGTATCCATCTTGGCGGCGAGCGTGCTTGCACAACGACACAAGGTGAGATCGACTAAGGAATAAGTGAGTAAGGAGATGATGCTACACGAAACGGATGGGAACGAGACAGCTTCCGCAACTGAGACCCCAGCTTAGGCAGTGAGATTCTAGGAGATGGGGTGAGTGTGAAGGTCATGTCAACAACTAGGGCAAACGGGCGGGCACAACCACCACCTTATACCTTCCCCTCCAGTGAGCCAAATCACGAGGGGAGACATTTAAGGCTGAGCTAGACCAGCCGAGCTCTGATAGTCCGACAGCAGTGATGCGTCGTCATAGCCTCGCCTCGCCTCGCCTTACCTACACTGTTCAGAATTTCACATGTGGTCCTTGAACTGTTGGATGTACGTCTCATAGCAGCAAGGACCGAGTAATCCTCAAGAGAGCATGTGCTCGCAAGCCTCGGTACAAGTTGCATAGACTCTGGGTCAGGGGGTATTGGCCACTGTGGAGGGAGCATTTCAGGGCGTGACCCAAGATATGGGTGAAGACCTAGTCAGGTATAGCAAGTTTGGATGAAGATGGAGGAGTGTATCACAGTATAACGGTCGCCTGTCCTTGCCTGCATATCCCCGCCTCGAAACACAGCTTCCACGAGGAGAGATTCTGTGGACCTCGGAATATCAACGGGCGTGCTTTACTGTAAAGAGCAACTCATGCGCGGCGACGGCTGTGGGATGCAACCGAAGCCTGGGGCCCTGAACCTTGAGCTAAACTTTAGCTCGTTCCTAGACCAACGGCATGGAGGGGGACGACATGTCAATAAATGCGGTTTTGGACTTTGATATTGCAGACATGGGAAGGATCGTACCACAACCTGAACCACACATGAGAAAGGTCGAACGCTGTGGCTTGTTCACAAGACGGCGTCTGCTTTACTTCTCAAGATCTACCTGCTGGAATACTCCTGCTTGACACGGTCATATTTTCCCAATCCCAAGTCCACATCGAAGAATCTCCAAAAGAAAAACCCATGCACTCCTCGCTGGACAACATTGCTGATGCAACTCGCTATGGCCCCGACCGAAGATGCCCAAGTCTAGACTCCCGTCTAGTCGAAAACGATGGCAGCCTTGATGGCGGACTTGTTCTTGATCGAGTCCAGAGCCTCCTGGAACTGCTCCAGCTTGAAGACCTTGTTCACAATGCCCTTGGTCTTGATCTTGCCGCTGTCGAGGTACTCAATCGTGGCAGGGAACATGAACGTCTCCGAGAACGACCCGATGATCCGGATCTCATCGCCAAAGATCTTAGCTGGCGGCCACGACACGCGCGCCGAGTGCGCGTACACGCCGTACACGACGAGGGTGCCGCCGCGGCGCACGTAGTTGATGGCGTCTTCCAGGAGCTTGACGGACCCGGTGGCCTCGATGACCACGTCAAAGCCGTACTTGTTCTCCGCCTTGATCTGGTCGAACTGGGCGGACGGGTCGCTGCGGGACAGCTCGACGTAGTGGTCGGCAGCGTCCAGGCTCTTGGCCAGGTCCAACTTCAGACCGCCGGGCGCGGCGATGGTCACGTTGCACCCGCCGTTTTGGCGGAGGAGCTGGGCCAGCATGAGACCGGTGGGGCCGGCGCCGAACATGAGCACCGAGGACCCTAGACGGGGGCGGATCTTGTCAAGGCCGTGGCATGCGCACGAGGCGGGCTCGATCAGGGTTGCCTCGACATCGCTGAGGTTCTTGATCTTGAAGATCTGGTGCTGGGGGTAGGCGCAATACTCTGCGAAACCACCGGGCAGAGTCGTGCCGTGTCCGCTCCACTGTGAGGAGGTTCAGCAAAAAGAGGTGCGAATTACAGTCGAGGGGATGAGCCTCACGTTCTCACACAGCAAAGGCTCGCCGCGGCGGCAGTAGAAGCAGTGACCGCAGAGCTCCGAGTTGTCAGCTGCCACCCGGTCACCGACCTCGAATGCTCGGACGTTCTGTTTCTCTTCTCAGCATAATGCAACTTCCGGAGTCCAAGGTTGAGCTCAGGTACCTTGCCCTTGGCCGCCACCACACCGACAGTCTCGTGGCCAGGAATAAGAGGGAACTTTGCGATGAACTCGCCCTCGTGGATGTGCTTGGATCGTGTGTCAGTAAAACATCTCCGAGTGGCCACCGATAGGAATCCGGGACCAACGACGGTAAGCAGAAGGTAGGAACCGAGGTAGGTCGGGAGCTTCATACCAGGTCTATGGTTGACACGAAGTGGTCAGCGGCTTCTATGTTACATACTCGGACGCTAGAGGAGTTCCACGACAGTCTTTTCAGGGGCTGTAAGGGGCTGTAGAGGGCGAGTCTTACCAGTTCCGCAAACACCACAAGCCTTCACCTTGACGAGGATGTCATCGTCACGTAGTTCGGGCAGAGGAACCTGGACAATGGAGCAC
>MUZH01003992.1:0-34346 GCA_003012965.1 Juglanconis oblonga | reverse complement strand
CACCGTGTTGGCCACATGGCGAGCCATGCGACCCAGATGGATACCTTACCTAGGTACTACCTTAGGTACCTGGGTGGATGAAGGGAAAAAGGGCCAAACACCTCCCCCACCCCCCCAAACCCTAGCCCGGGACGGATATTATTCTGGAAATCGCGCAAAATTCGCAAGCGGCCGTTGAATTGAGTGCCAAAGTGCCCTCTTCCCTGGTTGGGTCGCAAGCGTCATGGTTGTGCCGGTGGTTGGCATGCAGTAGCTCTTGCAGAAGCGTGTTCCTTCTTGCAAGGGGGCCACTGCACTAGTATAGTATAGATGCCCCCGGAATTAAGGGTCCTCCTGTTTGCGTGAGCCCGTAGCAGCGATTACGTCGTCCGGCAGGAGAACGTCTCCAATGGCAATGGGGCCCGGAATCACCCAAGTGCCGTGGCAAAAAAACCAACCAAAAAAAACCACAACAACAAAAAAACCAAAAAAAAAAAAGGACAGCATCCTGACCCGCGGCGCCGGTTTGGTGTTTCCGGTTGTTTCCAGTTGGTCGAGAGGTGATCGAGATACTGTGTGCTGCTCCGATGTCTCGGGACGGCCCCGATCCAGGCGAGGCCGGCTGTCTCCAACGACTCGCCCAATCAGGAGCCAGCGTGTCCCCGGAGCTGCGCAAGCTGGCTAGGTAAGTTTCTCTCGGGTGACTTGTTAGCAAGTCTGGCAAGTCCCAGAGGCCGAGATCATCGTGAAAGGGTGGATTGGCAAGTGTGTGCTTCCTTCGCGCCATCACAGTGCATGATCGTCCATCCAACTCCTACGAGAGAAGGGGGGGGGGAGGCGAGGGGCGAGGGGCGAGGTGCGCCGGGCCCCTTCCCTCTCCCCGTCCTGGACATGCGCCATTGGGCCTGTGCAGGTTGTTAATGGGGTAGTGTCTTGTGTGTACATCGTAGATGGCATCCTGAGATGGACTCCAGTGGACGATCACGGCCTTATAGGGTAGGACCCCAGCAGCGCAAACCAAGGCCGAAATCTGATATTCCAAGGCGGCTCTGCATGGCTCACACCTTTTTCTTCGGCCCAAGATTGTCGCCGTTGGGGCTCCCGGCCATGAGCGGGAAAAAAAGAAAGGGAATCAGAACAAAGGTCTAGAAGGCTCTGCCCGATGAGGCAAGGGCCCGACAACCCCAGTGGGCAGAAACATGCTTATTAGTAGCATATCCGGTCGAAAATAGTTCGCGACGACAACCTTGTCATTGACCGCCAGCTGGTTGGGGACCGGGAAAAACAGGAATTTTTATCTTATTTTATGAGGCCGAGGCTTACAGCCATGATGGTGGGCATACCCGTGAGCACTGCGCCTGTGGACATACCTAGATTCAAGCACTAGAGCAGCAATTCAAAATTCAAAAACTCCATCCAGGCCGGCGGCGGCGGCGGCGGCGGCGAGATGGACATGGTTTCCCACCCTGCCCAGCCGGTAATACATGCCCAAGTTCGAGCCTCCTCGTCAGCCTCCGCCCAGTGCCGGCGGCGGAAAGTTTAGCGGATCGATCTTTTGCTGACCAGCGGCACTTGGCATCGCACAATTTGCCGGGGGGGGGGGGAATACGAAGGAAGGTTGGCTGGCGTCTTGGAGACGCCACTGGTCTGATCTGACGTCCTGAGATGCAGCTACATACCACATGCCGCTGTCTCTTGTATAGTAGCAACGGCCTTGAGGCTGCAGGACACGGCTAGTCCGCTGCACAAGGAACCGGGCCGGCAGGTACTGACTGACTGCAGGCTGGATCAGACCGAATCTCTTTTTTCGAGGCCCTCGAAGGTGGGCAGGGCAGCTGCTGTCTCCATCTGCATTGTGCTTCAAGATCGGATATGAAATTCATCCCATCTCCGGGCCACCGATAAAACCCGACGAGGTTTCTGGCAAAGGAAATCCCAGCCTGCCCAGACATCTCATGCAGCGTCCGTAATCACTGACAAACGAGACACTCTCCAAATCTTGTCCTGAACTAAAAAAGATTTGCGAGGCTTTTTCGGCACTGCAGGTGGTGTGATGGGGGGGGGGGGATCCCGGAGCAGAAGCGCTAGAAGGCCTTCCGAGAGCTTAAAATATTTAGCATCGCGACGAGGTGCGAAGCGAGCAACGGTCGTGCGCTGCTTTACTTTGATGAGGTAGCTCCGAGCTGGGATCAGATGGGATGGAGAGAGATAGGTCAGGACCAATCAAGTCTGGTGAGCATTGACGGCTTCGCCAGCAGCCGTAGTGATCTCCGTGCGGCCCCAGATTTTTGGGACATTGACATTGACAGACAGTGACACACAGTATGGACAAGGACATCTCGGAGATTGAGAGGCCAGGTCCAGGACACATCACACACCATGGCAAGGCCACACAGCGGTCTCGAGATGTGCTGTGGTGCTTTCCCACTGCCCGGGCGTTGCAGGTGTTGAGAGAGGAAAAGAGGAAGACGGAAACAAAATATATATATATATATATATTCAATCCTGAACTCCTGAACTCTTAACTCTGCTGCAAACTTCCATAGTCTCTCCATGGGGACAACTTTGACGCTTCCTCTCGATTGGATTTTCTCGAAGAGTTTGATCGATCACCTGCGAGTTGTCGACGTCTCAAGCTACTGCCGTTCTGGGGGGGGGGGGCGGCGCAAGGGCGCTAACAAAGTCTGGGGAAGACAGGGAACAAGGGGCTTGATGCCCCAGATGGCATCTGGCCGAGGGCAGGGATTCTCCAGCTCACGGCCACATGATGCTCCCTGCCTCAGGCTTTTTTGGAGATGGGGAGAGCAAAGGTCGAAATGTGGGTGCTGTCGAGGTCATTGGGGTCGGAACTTGGGGAAGACGGCGGCCGCCTCCAACAGCAAGCAGGCCTGGCAGGGCGGCAGACGGGCAGACGGGCAGGTGAGCAGGTGGGCCAGGTGGGCCAGGTGGGCAGCAGTTGGGAAGAAGTGGCATCTGTGACCGCAGCCTGGATTTGCCCGGCATCAAGATTCGGGTCATATTCGGCCAGAGAGACGTGCAGACGGTTGGTGAGTTGTCACTGGACAAAGTTTGGCTGATGAGCTGGGTTTCTCCAAACTGACACATCAACGGCGTCGACGTTGTGACGGCACTGTACGGGATGTATTGTGTAGTCCGCGGCCTTGGCCACCATCACCATCACCATCACCAGCACCATCACCATCACCAGCACCATCACCAGCACCACCACCCACCAGTTCATCGAGCGAATCCATCCAAGGGGCCCGAGGTTAGCGTGGCGTCCTGCAGGGCACCGAAAGCGAGCATTGTAGGCGGCACACCACCACCATGAGATGGTGTGGCAGAAGAAAACGTGTCGGCGGAAACAGGTCTGCGCTGTCATTCGTGGGTGGTGGCTTATGGGTGGTGGGCTATGGGTGGTGGGTTTAACATAGCATGTTCAAGGTCCGAACCTTGCCGTGAACCAAACTGCTGGTGTAGCTGTTAGATGATGACCTGAGAATCTGTCAGCCCTCTTGTCTTGCGGCTACTACGAAGTAAGTGGTGGTTGTTTTTTAAGCTGTTAATTAATATAGCTGTAAAGGCTGTAGCAGGTTCCTTCATACAATGGAGAACGCCCGAAAGCCTAACACCGTCCTACGAAGTAAACAGCGCCCATTTGCATAACCACGATGTACTGTGGTATGCAGGTGGCCAGGTGGCCTAGGTACCCACACGGGCGAATAGCCTTTGGCCGACATTGCTAAAGTGGCTTGCATACGGTTGTGTGGCCAGTGTGTGTGCCGTGGCAACGGCTTTATTATGCCTCGGAGTCGCGCACCTGACCTTCCGTCCCGTCTCTGCTGGCATGAACGTAGGCATAACATCAATGAACAAGTCGGACGGCATCATCAACTAACTCAACCCAAATTTCCAATTCCCATAAGCCAGAACAGATTACCCAACATACCTGCTATGATAATATCAAAGCCTCCGCGAGATTGCTTGCTTTCCCGGGGATCCATGGTGTCGCTGTGCCTGGGGCCGCACCGCAGGTGACCAGACGTTGAATGGTGCGGTAGGCCCGTATAACTGTGCCAAGCGTCCCAGGATGGGCAGGACGTCGCAATGCTATCTTCGGATGAGGTAGGACCGCTGCAGACCGCATCTTTGCAGGCCGGGATCTAGCAGCATGCTATTTACACGTAGATGAGGCCAGGTCCGTCACTGTCTGTGTGCCGAAACTCAGATGAAAATCTCGCGCTGATTGTCCCAGGTATGACGACAAAACGTTAATACCTGTGCTAGCCACTCTGGTTTAGGTAGTCAGATATTGTGCGCAGCGGCCTTCGTTGCAGTCGGCTGAACTAGTAGCGCCTTGAAGTGGCCTGATCACGGCCTCCGGCAATAATCGTGCTCTGCGCAGCAGTAATTAATGCCGGACCTGAATAAACATAAGTTGGCTGGCTGGCTGGCTGGCTGGCTGGCTGGCTGGCTGGCCGATCCTCGTCAAACCGTCGTGGTATTGTAGTACCCTCCCTTCTCCCCCTTCATCAAATCTCAATGGATCCGAATAAGAACAATGCCCATGTCCCCGGGACCATGGGATTCGCGTCACGAGGAAAACGCCATCTCTGAAACTCGATGGTGATGGGCATCGGAGATCTGACGGCTTTGGGAAACCATTGAGGCTGTGCAAACGCTCTCCCTTGCGCTTCTACCCTTCCCAGGCTTGCCAGGTCCGCTTCTGTGCGCTAGCTGGTATAGGGTTCTCTTCGAGTATTGCTTCGTCCTGGCTTGTCGATAGGTCATTTTCGGGGCTCCAGTCACGATCCTGCTGTGCCGCCGCCCAAGGGTGAGTGACTTTTGGGGACAGGCTCAATAGCTCGCTGTCTGTGGGTGGTGGGCATGCAGACACTGTGTGGATCCCCACACACACCTGACCCTGATTCCGGCCCGTTTGGGGGAGAATCGTTGGCGAAGCAGGGGAGATCCCAGACTGGGGCCCATCGTGCCGCTGCCCTTCCACCACGGCCCCTGCTGGTGGGTCCCGGATGAGAAGAGCTAGAGCAGCTTGGGCTTCATGGAGGGGCATGGAGGGGTCGAGGGAAGCTCTGGCTTTGCTATGGTATCGTGCCGTATCAAGCCTCGGGTAGATGATGGAGGGGCAGGGCCGGCCAGCTTCAGATTGGCTGAGCTGCCGGATCCGCAGAAGGTACAAGTACATAGTACAATGTCGCAGTGCCCGAGCTAGCTGCCAGCCTTGCCATTTCCAATTGCTCACAATGTCGGTGTGTTTTGCTATAGATAGCTTTGAACGCAAGATGAGGCTTGTTGAGGTTCTCTGCAATTCTGCAACTCGTGCTGCCGAGTCAGTCTGCGAGTCCGTCCGTTGCTTGCTCCGACGTCCCGATGGCCCCTCCTCCCATCACACCAGCATCTTAGGCCAGCTGCTATTCCCTATACTATGTATGTTATGTAAGTACGCTACAGCGAGCTGCCCCTCCAGATGGCGGGGTCCATGGGGTGGGATGCAGGTTCTCAGATTGCCAGGCAAGCTTGGAGTGCAAGAGCCCGATAAGCGCCCGCGGCGTACCCATGATGCCTCCCGTCGAAGTGCGCGAACGAATGGCGTGCCACGAACGAAGACGGAGCTCTCGCCATCCAGGGGTCGGTCGATGTGAGTAATAATCTGTGACACTGTGGGGCGCCCCAGGGAGATGATGGGGATCGTTAGGAGCGGCCCGAAGACGAGGACCAGCCAGATTGCTTGAGGGTTTCATCCGTTCTGGAGAGCGCAGCACGGTCTCTGGAGACGATGGCAGAAAGAAGAATGGAATTGCATCATCGGAGCCTCTTTCTCAGGTGACTTGGGCAGCATTGTGATTGTGACTGCAACACAGAACACAACTCGAGCGGTCGAGTTCTCATCCGGAAGTGTGGTGCTTGCCGATCCTTCTATTCATAGCGGGACATGTTGAGTAGGCTTTTCGCATGGCATTGCATTGCAGGTTCCAAGGAACCCGTCCTGGAATGACCAATGCAAGAGAGAGAGAGAGAGAGTCGAGCTTGATGAACGGGCTGCTCGAAACGTCGATATGCATTTTCGTTTGCCTCCTGCGGCATATATCCGCCGCAGGAAGCGTGCCACAATTGGATGTTTTCCAATGCGTGACGAGACCAGAAATGCGAAGGTTGATCTCGAGGTGGATCGGCCGAGGCCAGGGCAGGTCTAAGCCGTTGATATCCTCCTACCCAACAGACCAAACTCGTCTCCGGCCCCAGCGCCACCTGTTGACATCGTGCGACGGGTCATTGCGACGAGCATCGGAGTTGTTGTGAACGATTCTGCATCCCACGATGCAGCCGTTGACTCACGCAGGCGGCGGTTCCTGAATCCACGCTGGCTGGCTCGTCGACCGCACCTCGCAGGAACACACAGACACCAGCTTCCCGTGTGTCGTCATACCACCAGGAACGGCCGTGCAATTTTGCGAGGCTAGCACAAGGCGCGAAAGATTCCCTGGTCCGAGATCTGGCCGATGAGCATGCTGTTTGTTAGAGATCCAGCAGCAACCCAGACGATTGGAAACGGGGGCGACGTCATGGGCCTTCGATTCGCGATGGGAATCAGATTTACGGTCTGTCGGGTGTCTTCTTGTCTTATGGCCCGCTCCTAAGGCGACAGGGACCATGATGGTTACACGGGTGCTGCTACTTCTGATAGTGCTTTGTAGTACGGAGTGTTCCGTACGCTCTTTGGCCTGAGCTTCTGAAAACAGCCAATCCAGGCCCGCTTGTAGTAGCTTACCTCTCGGATGTGACGCTAGGTGGTTTGTCGATGCATCGACTGGCAAAAACCCGCCACGCTGGTGCTTCTCGCTGCAGGAATTACATAGTAGGGATTAGGAACAGCGCGTACGCTGTACGGATACAGTGCCAGAGTGGTGTCACCGTGTGTGGCAGTTCGTGGTCAGGGTTCTGGGTTCCGTGTAGCCGGTTGCAGGGCCGCCGTCTGGCCAAAGCTCCGTGGTCACTTGATCAACCGAATCCTTAACGCAGCTCGGGCCAGTTTCACGCATCTTGTGACCGGGCAGGGATTCCCAATCCCTTGCGGCCCCAGAGAGACGGATGCACGCTCTTGGGTTGACAACGAGCTTGCTGGTGAGGTGGACTGGAATGCGACTATGCGTGTTTTCCCACACACGGTCTCAATGCAAAGTGATCTGGGCTCGAGTGGACTGCTGTCTGACTGTCCGACCGTCCGACCGTCCGACCATCCGACCGTCCAATGCCGATTGCTGCTGGAGGACGCGGCTAGCCGGATGGACGGCACACACTGTGCAGCTATCAACGCCATGTGTGCAGCCGGTGAAGGAACCTGGCAGGTCTGGAGCAGCAACTTTCGCCGCAACATCCGTCCATTCACGATTGCTAAGTTGATGGAGCACCAGGGAGGGCATCTTAGGTAGGGTACTACTATGTAGCTTGGGCGTCTGGCCATGATGAACACGGTACATTGTAGCCGGTTCTAGAACAATGTTCTCCCGTCAGTTGTGCTCAAGTGGGCAGATGAGGCTGACCGTAGGTGTGCGCTGTTAGTACCTAGACGGCCAGGCGGCCAGGCGACCTATAGGCTAGAGACGAGCGGTGGCCGGAGTACCGAATGTGGTAACGACGAACGACTATATACTCGGTACCAGCTGGCCTCGAGTCAAGTGCGTTTTCTCGGCTGTCGATTCTCGAACTCAATCTTGAGTCCTGGTGCCCTGGTGCCCTGGTGCCCTATTGCGGTGTGCCATGCGATTAGGGTTTATACACTCATAGCCTCACCCGACAGCCTCCCCGAGGTTTCTGCGATGGACCCAGGGCCACAAAGCCTTTGCGAGGCGCATGAGCGGCTGCTGTATCTATGCGCTACCCTTGGCCGTCTCAAGCTCACGGCCGTCTCGGTGATCATAGCCGAGTAATAAGAGATGGACAATGTTGACCATGGATTGGGAGGTGTACGGAGGCTCCCTAGAGACCGACAGATCTTTAGCAAAGGATTAGCAAGACGCACCGCACCATGCGAAGAATGTGACGGGGTTTTCGGATCCAGATCAAAGAGCAGCAAATCCCATGATCCGAGACGCTGCAGACCGGCACTGTGCGCCACGCAGCCCACGGTGAGCACGGCATGAGGTGTGTGCCGCAGCCGCATCCAGATGCTGCAGGACTAGGTTGAGAAGAGGCCGAGCTGCGGTGAGCTGGTCAATCAGCGACGGGCAGGCTGTGGCGGGGATGCAAGGTGAGAGAAGGCGTGGGAAAAAAGGACCTCCGGTCCTCGCAGGTGGGCAGCGATTGGTCCGACCTGCTGCTGTGGTGAGAGTCTGATGGCTGGTTGGTTGATAGGTGTCTTCACTGCGGTTGAGGCTAGATCAATCAATCTGACTCGGTGATATCATCTCGAAGAATTTCAATTGTCCAAGGGCTGCATCAACTGTCCAAGGGCTGCGCCAGCAGACGACGGCCACGGCGGTGGTTTGATGTGCGAGAATCAGTCCAGGGGGCGACCTGGAGCCGGGCGTTACAGCCTCGTGAAAGTTCTTGATAGATTGGTGTATTATCGGATTGGAGCTTAATAAGTCGCATGACGAAGCTTAGCATTTTCTTCGTCTGGAATCCTGTGGTTTGAAGTCCGGTGGCTTGAAGTCCGAATCAAATCAAACATCAGAATCGGCGGTGATGGTGGGCTGCGTCTGGGGCCATCTTGGGCTGCCAGGCTGTGTGTAGAGTCTGGATTCGTGTCTTGCTCCAAGGTGAGCGTCAAGACTGGAGAGGAGGGAAGGCTGCAGCTCAGGTGCTATGGCACGCTATGGCACATACTGTGTAGTACTATTATCTACTAACTAGTCTCGGCGAGCTGCCAGAAAGGTCTGGACAGGTGAAAGTCTGGACGTCTGGCGTCTGGAGTCTGGCGTCTGGCGTCTGGAGTCTGGAGGTGATGGTCGTATACCTTGTTATAGTGGTTGCGGCAAGGCAAGGAAAGCCGCTGAACCTTGAGTCTCTCGGGTCGCATGACGCATCCACCTAGTCGAGCCGACCAGCAGACGAGCACCAGGCGAGCACCAGACGAGTTGAGGAAGATGTCGTAGGATCTGCAGAGCCGTCCGGGCACCTCTCACACTCACAGTACGGGGTGCCGTGGTACATTCGAAGTGGACCGTTCCATGTTGCTCGCCTTCCCTTGTCCACTTTTCCCTCGAGGCCTGTCTTCCATGACTTGAGTGCTTAATAACTGCATTTCAGGGTCGCCGGAAGACACGCTCGGTTTCGAGCTAGCCTGAGAAGTGGGTCATGTCCCTGGCCGTCCGCTGCAAAAGAGGGTGGATTCCCAGGCTAGGTACGGTACGCATGGGCAGTAAACAAACTTCCACATTCCGAGGCCGCGGTCGACCACCTCGCCTGGACATCTCAATTTAACTTTCCCGAGTTGCTCTATACTGCAGATCATGAAAATTGCCATGGATGAAAATGAAATCATTGCCGTCTCCGTCGAACCTAGATTTCGTCAGCATCTATCTTACTTATCATTCGCCCGGTGGTGTGGTGTGCAGGCGTACACAGTATCATTCCATTCATGCCATTCATCAGGTGTGGCCCGGACTTACGGCGTCTACAGGCAGGGATCAGGCCGCTTCTGCCCTGGACCTAGATATGCAGGGTACTGGGGACCATCGCAGTACGGAGTACCACCGTACTATGGTACCTCGATCCACACCGTGCGCAAGACAGTGGCCCACCATTTCCAGTCGTTCCTGGGTACCGTACCTGTCATCGTATCCATAGTACCGCCGCGCACAGGCCCTGAAGAGGGCAGCCTTCCCGCCATTCTCCAATTCGTCTGTGCCCATAGTTGCTCCTTCTGCCCTCGACCTCGACCTCGACCTACACCTTTGCACAACTCCCTCACAACTACCACCCACCTGCGCCCACTCCCTTCCCATCGTCAACCACCAGCTCGACACCGTTCAAGAGCTTTCATGTTTGCAGAGGGTATTGTCCGGACGACTTGGGACGCCATCAACATCGCAAGACATGAGATAAACCTACGACTATCGTCTTCACTCCGTCCTCTCTCTCCCCACCGTTCATCGCTAGGTGCTCTCTCTCCATCGACAACGTCGTAGTCCGGGCGAGCTCGATCTTTTGTCTGGCACCGTCACTTGGGTCTCTTCCACAAGAATACAAACAAACAGAATAATTCCTAGCACACAGTTCTCTTTTCTCTGTACAAAATTGATACCCTTCGCCGTCGCCGGCCCCTCAATTCTTTGGCAACTTCAGGCAAGCAACCTTCAGCGAAGGACCTCGATCACTTCGACAACAACATGGGTAACGACAGTGGACCGAAGCTCGAGTCTGTTATGGCTTCCGCAGCCAGTATGACCCACTCACCTCCTTCCTCCGATCCGGACCTCTCCGTTCAGCAGCCGGATGAAGCTGGTATGCTCACTGTCCATGGCCCGTGAATGGCCTCCCGGTCCGGGGGGGTCTGTTCCATGCGTTGCGCTTCCGGCTATTCTCCAAGCGATCAAACCTAGTGGCTAACATGAGTCCCTCTGCAGAAGCCTCCACCATCACCGTCAACACCAAGACTCCCTCTGCCAATTTTCCTCCCCCCAAGACGGACAAACCTCGTCCACACGGCTGTGGCACTTGCGGCCGCGCTTTTGCCCGCCTCGAACATCTCAAGAGGCACGAGCGCTCCCACACCAAGGAGAAGCCCTTTGAGTGCCCGGACTGCAAACGATGCTTCGCCAGGCGTGATCTGCTCCTGCGCCACCAGCAGAAGCTCCACCAGTCCACAGCCCCTTCCGCCCGGCCTCGCAATCGCAGAGAGAGTGCCAGCGGTGTCACCCTGGGCCAAAGCCGTGCTCGCAAGAACAGTGTCGCCGGCGCCAACCCAGCCACGCCTGCTAATCCTGCCTCCATGAGGCCGAGGGCTAACACCATCAGCACCATCGACCCGACCTCTATGCAGCAGTACATGGCGGCTGCCGCCGCGCCCCCAGCTTCTCGCATGCCACCCACTCACAGCCGGCACCCTAGCCTGATGGGCCTGCAAGGCTTCCATCAAAGCAACTTCGAGAACCCCTATTCCGGTATGGCCGCTGCCTTGGGCCATCGGGGTATGCCCAGTGCTCCCCTCAGGCTGGAAACGCATGGGTTGCCGTACGAGTCGGGGCCCATCACCGCTCCAGTGCATCACCCATGGTTCCGTGACTTCTCCAACGGGGGCCTGTTTGGTGGCACAATTAACCCCAGCATGCTTCATGATGCCCACTCGCCACAGCTCGATCCCATCTCTCCCCCTTTCACCGGCATTCCGGATTTGTCTGGCAACAGTCCCTACGATCAGATCAATATGGAGAATCTTATGATCGGCGCCTCTCCCTCGTTTGCTCCCGATTTCTTCAGCAACAGGACCGACTGCGCCGTGGATGGCTCTTCGTCTTCGGCCATTAGTACTGCGAGCCCCGGCGGGATGAGCGACGCCATGATCGATGGATCCAACAATCCATCCTCAACGGCCCCGATGACAACCTCTGCGTGGGCTCCGACCATGATGTCTCCGCAGATCAATTCATTTGGCGTCGACTTCAGTGCGACCCATGGGTTTCCCGACCTTATGAGCGGCTCACCCCACCCGATGCAGCCTCCCATGGGCCACGATTCGTTCTTTACGCCGCCGCCGTCACACCACTCTTCGTCGATCCAGGACATGTCGCTCCTGACGCCGCAATCGACCCACTTGGATCATTTTGCTACGGGCCCAAAGACGCCGTCTTCCATCAATGGTATAAATAATCATGGCACCTCACCCGTGGCGACAATCACTGATTCGACCAGAAACGCCATCCTAGGTGCCCTCTCCTCCACGGCCACGCCGAATTCGACCCTCGCCAGCCGCAAACCGTCCTTCTCCCTCAAGACGTCGCCATTTTCACCGCACGCCTCGTCGTCCAGCGCTCTGTCGGACAATATCAATAACCTGCCTAGTACCCAGAATCTCCAACGCTTCGTCGCTGCCTACATCACCTACTACCACCCGCATCTGCCCTTCCTCCACATTCCGACGCTGTCGTTCGAGATCCCGACCCGGTCTGCAAATGGTAATACTAGTCATGTCGGTGGCTCGGCGTGCCTGGTTCTTTCTATGGCTGCCATTGGCGCCCTGTACGAGAGTGAGCACGATCAGGCCCAGAAATTGTTTGAGCTGGCAAAGAAGATGATACAGACGTACCTCGATCAGCGGAGGAAAGCCACTGTCCGTAAGGCGTACGCACCGGACCAAGACTTCCAAGGATCCCATGATGGTTCGGCCGACACTCCAGTTTGGCTCGTTCAGTCGATGCTTCTCAACGTTGTGTTTGGACACAACTGCGCAGACAAGCTGTCCGGAGAGATTGCCTCGACACATTGTGCTGCACTCGTCAGTCTGGCCAGGGGCGCCGAGCTGTATCTCCCCACCAATCCAGGCGGATGTGAGGACCAAGATGTCACTATGGGCGAGGCCGACGAGCAAGCAGAGTGGCTCCGCTGGACAGCCGCGGAGGAGCGGAAGCGTACACTCTATGCCATTTTCATCCTTTCGAGTCTACTAGTATCGGCTTACAATCATCCACCTACTCTTACCAATCCTGAGGTTCTTCTGGACTTGCCATGTGACGAGGAATTCTTTGAGGCCGAGAGCTGCGCTATCTTCAACGCACGTGGTGGTGTGGCTGGTGCCAGCCAAAATCGGGTTTCGTTCCAGGACGCCTTCCTCGATCTGATGCGTACGCATGAAAAGCAACGAAGAATGTCTGTTCAAACTGGACAACGTTTTGGTTCTGGCTTGAACCCCAACGAGCTGCCACCGAGCAATCTCCGACCCAGCGCCTTCGGATGTCTGATCCTGATACACTCGATCCATAACTACACCTGGGAAACTCGTCAGAGGCATCATAACAAGGTCTGGACGCCAGAGGAGACGGAGAAGATGCATCGAGTCATTGAACCAGCGCTGAAGGCTTGGCATGCGGTATGGAACAGTAGTCAACACCACTCTGCAAAGCGGCCCAATACTTCCAACGACAGTCCTCTGCCTACGGACGCAATCCCTGTGCTCGAGTTGGCATACGTCCGACTTTTTGTAAACCTGGATCGGTCCAAGGAGAAGTTCTGGCAACGTGACTGGCAAGGAATGGCTGATGAGTTGCGTCGAGGCAGCGAGGTCATTCAACATGCGGAACCTTCCCATTCTGTCATGGACGAGCGGATGGATATGTTGGCGACCGGCCTCGGCATTGTCGAGTCGGAGGCTGCACAGTTCTCATCGGGCCCATCGCAGGCGGCCATGTCGATCGAGATGATCACCAGTCGAGAGAAACTCCTCCGGAAAGCTGCTTACTTTGCAGCCGACTCCCTGTCCATGACTGGCAAATTGGGCCTCATATTCGCCAACATGACAAGCCAGGAATTGCCTCTGCAGTCTGCCATGTGTACTTTCGATTGTGCACAAGTGCTAGCCGAGTGGGTTGCTACGCTGCAGGACAGAGTGGGTCAGTACATAGGTGGTATTTTGGGCCAAGACGATATCGACATTCTCGAAGTGCCGGCCATCATGTTCCTGGAAGATGACGACACGAAGCTGCTGCAGAAAGTTCGCGAGGTCCTTGAAGGGTGGGAGAAAAGGCTGCAGACAGATTTTGTCCCGGGTATTCAGGGTGGTTATGCAGTCAAGATTCTGAAGGCCATAGCCCATATGTTCGGTAAGGCTGATGTCTGGCCTGGTAAGTTGAGACTCCCAGAATATGTTACGGATGTGAATGGATTGCTAACCAACGAACCGCGCAGTCACTCGGTTGATGGCCCAATGTCTTGAATCGCACGCCAACTACATGAAGGCTCGGGCGGAGAGATCGTTTCGACCCGCTGAGTAACGTCCTATGGCATGAGACAAGCTCGTTTTGGTTCGACGACAAGCTCTGGTCATGATAATTTTTTCGACCCTCGGGCGATCTGTTTCTTTTGTGGGAGAGGGGTGTCACGCTTGATGATTTTGGCAGCCCGTTCTCAACCCGCTGTAGTGCCCACAAGGGGTAGATCCGACGATTTGACACGTCACAATGCACTGATCGCTTTACATACTATGGTTTACGAGGCATGAAACCAAACGACTGGGAGGCATCCAAAACTCACTTTTGAATATCATGATTTCAAGGTTGAGGGTTTCTGCTTTTGGGGGGCGGGGCGGGGGCGTCGCACGGTTCGGGGAATACCACTTTTCAGTACTTGGTTGAGAAAAAGTTCTCGCCCTTCAGAGAACCAATCGGAACGGCACAAAGTTGACGGGATGATTGGGAATTATGACTTTCAAACAGGCTTACGGTAGGGTATACTTTCGGGGGAAAGAACTCGATTGACTGGGCTCCTCAAAATTTGTACATAGTATGAACTGAGTGACAGAAATGAGACTTCAGCCACGAGGTTCGCTGTTGATGATCCACGATCCACACAAATTTCCGCTGTCTTCCCCTACCTACCTAGTGTTCCTGGCCACTTTAGGAGGTACCTGAACAAAAAAATAACATGGAGATAGCTTCAAACGTGTGGGAGCATGAAGTCCTTTGAGGGGAGGGGGTAATAGTTGTTTGAGTGGCAGCCAACGGCTGTCAACCCGCCGGCCCCCTCCGGCAGGACAACCCGTACCTCTACGAATTGAAATCTCCAATTCCTTATTTGACCGTCGCTTCTTCTACAATATGCCTATGTCCGTCGTGCGTGAAAGCGCCTATGGACAACGGCAAATGATCAATGCCACGGCCTAGCCAGGTAGTGATAGTATTCCCAGCTCGTGAAGAGAGGATTGTGCCTTCTTAAAAACTGGACTTGTGTTTCGCAGGGACAATACACAATCGATCCAAGAGGAGTCCGTATCTATGTATGTGTTTTCCAAATGCTCATAGGCGCGAATTACCATGATCCTATGCACCGGAGCTGGAACTTGTTCTTTTTGGCTCCTCACACAGAGGTCGCAGGTAGGTAGGTAGGTTACCTGTGGAAAAGCGGCTGGCTGGCTACCTCCCTATGGCTTCGCACTCTTGTCGACGTTTTGACTTTTGTGTCCCAGTACTACGACTGGGCAACTTTAGGCTCGACCAGCAGAAAACTGGGAAGAGAACAGAGAATGAAAGCTTGGTGTTCGTCGGGAGCGTTCCCAGAAGCAGCAAGCCGACTTGGCCGCGAGCGATGGGTGGAGCATCTTATGCCGAGGAGCACAGCCCGCAATGGCGCGGTTCGCCTTCGCAAGCGTGAGTGGGTACTACTGTAGTAGTAGCCCGTGAGGCCTCTGACGCGAGCGAGAGAGTCTTGGTTGAATTATAACACTATACGATTTGACAGCGAATTCTGTAGATACAGAAGATATCTACCTAAGTATGCCAAGACGATTCCGTGGCAAATGGTCGTGTCATGGCTGTGGCTATGCCTCAGGCTAGGTACTAGGTTATTTTGCCAACCTAATCGCCTAGTGAGGCGAGCGAGAGCGAGTTCGTGAGAAACATTGCAGCGGACTGTGATAATAGTTGACGGGGCTTTGTGATATAAGCGCATGCAGAAAGCACGACGAAACGCATCAGATATTAACCCATGTGCTTACAGCCCAGGCTCGGGGACATGTTCGTGTAGGTTCCAATACTTTCTTAGCATCATTTCTTCCGGCCATTGTGTCTAATAAGATGAGGGACCAAGAGAAGAAGAAGAAAACCAAAGTGAATGGGACAAAATGGGGAATATGCTAGGATAGCTCAGCCCTGTGCTGGACCTGAAGTGCCTAACGTCCCATGGCGAACTCGAGCCCGGGATGCCTGGGTACAATCGACGAGGGAGATTCTCAGCCACAAAGTAAACGCTCAGATCAATTATGAGAGTCTTTCAGGATGTGCAGGTTACGGACTCCATGGAGTCTCGGGGTTTGGGCCTTACCCTGCGGCCGTGACTGCACTGCCACTGTTAGGCATCTCGGCCGCCGCTTGGGACAGGATATGGGATTCGAGTATCATCTGAGAAGCTGGCTTGTATCGTAAAGAGATGGAAGTCTCCGACAGCCGGATAGCGTTCTGTGTTACGGTCTTAAGAACAGCCCCTCAATGGCTCAGGCGTATAGTAAGCGCGCAACATCCATGGATGCAGTCTTTCACATGGTTCAAGACATCTCTCAGGACAGCAACACTGATACGGAACAATGATATTAGAAATTTAACGATTTTAAAGTCCAAGTTCAAAACATCCAACGTAAATGGCCTCACTGAGCAGATGAGGACTTGACCCACCGGTATTTTTCTGGTTTGCAGAGGACGTTCATTCAAAGTAACTCCGACATTGGAAATAGTTGAACTGGGCTGACCAACTCAAGAAACTCAAGAAATACTCCGGCAATCTTTCAGGACGTGGTGATAATCGAGCGTTAGCGCCAATTGCCGCACGTTGTCCGCGGCCAATCGAAGCTTTACTGATAAGAGAGATGCAACTGGGTTCAATGCTGCCGCCTCTACATATCGGTGCGAGGAACTCTTAGCATGAGAATTGGCAAGCTTGGCCAGTATCATGAATGAGCACTCCGTAGGATCTACAAAGTCATATCACAACTTACCGTATCATGGTGTCCACCATTCGCATTTGCTTCTTGTTATGAAGAAAACTTACATGAGGGGAACCGTCTACTCACATTGGACTTTTTCCATAAGACAAAAAGGCCTGGAGTAGTGGTTCAACCTCGGCAAACACTTAGATTACCTCGCAATGCAGCAATGATTAAGGCTTGGCCACATCGAGGGCCTGCTAGAGTTTGCTCTCTGCAGATGCCGATTGACTCGTCGTGGAGGGGTGCGTCGGTATCCTGAAGAAAAAGACTCCATTGAAGCATACGATTTTATCGTGGTCAGAACGCCTTGAATAGAATGGCATGTCCAGACCAGGCCTCCTCAGAAGCCGGTACTTTTGGTTTGGCCAAGAGGCTAGGATGTCGATCACGTCTAGATATCTCCGTCGAAATTGATTTTCCGGAAGTAATTAAGTGAGGGAGGGGGGAGGGATATCTGCTACGGAGAACTCGCCTGAATTGCTCGTGCGCCCGTTATGAAGCAATCTCCAGGTTCTCCGCAGTCAGAGAATTCATTGATGGCGAAATTTCTACGCGCTTCTGAACGCTGCAGGATTCGACAGATCTCTCTGTGTCCAAGCAACTTGGCGAAGGCGAAACGCAGGTCTGCCAACACAGGCTGCACAGCCTTCATCCTTGCGCTAGTGCTCCTGGTACCTTGAGGGACAAAGAAGGCAAATCACCTTGATGAGGATCATCGTCATCTGGCCAATACGCCCATACTTCCTCTTGAATTTCCGTGACTCTTTATGGGCGGTTGACAATGTCAATGACAATGTCAATGACAATGTCAAGTCTTTGGGATTTCAATATGCTTGCAGCTTGCCGCTTGCCGCTTGCCGAAAGAATGATAGGTCGGCAGGGCGGAGCGCGGTTGCTGGGTCAAGGCTGATACATAGCTAGGTACACGTGGCGACTGTTCGCTATGTGGCCTAGATCAATATTGATCCATCTTCAAACCACCGGATATCTGTTTGACAGCGATGACGCACGTATGTGTACATGGTCTGTTTGCAGCACAGACAGGAACAGTCTCGTCTAGACTTGCCGGCCGCACTCGTCTCGGAAGCGGAACCGACCATTGTCGACAAATAGCTTGGGCGGACGTGACTCTCCATAGCCACCTGTGTCAAGGGAGAGGCGAGATTCCTGGGGAAACAGGAAACAGGAGCTTCACCATAACAAGAGAGAGGAAGCTTGGCTAGTAGCAGCCGAAGCCAACTTATATCTGCCCGTCTCAGAACGGCGCCGGTTTGGCGCCTCGGCGTGCTGGGCGCTCTCATACTGCATGGTACATAATCTTGCACAGCCTCACTCCAAGTCTAGGCACGGGTCTGACTTGAGGTTGCGTGACACGCTCGCTCTACCTTTCTACACATCAATGAGAATTTCTTCCAAGATGATCTGGCCTCCGCCAGTAATGTGCAAGACGCGTATAATTGCCCCGCCCAGGCAGACTGGACTCAGCCCCGACCGCCTTTGTTTCGTGCCCGGCCCTAAGTACACCGCTGTACTCCGTCCTGAAGCTGCGTATATCTAGTCAGCAAATACGCTCCACCGCACGTACGCTTGGGAGGCAGCCATTTCCTCTGTGACGCCACCTACCTAGAATCCCTTGTACACATTAGCATCCGTCTCCCCGAAGCCAAAGTCTCAGGATATATTTTCCAATCGTTCCTTCCCCCCATCCACCGATGTCAGCTGTTTGCCAGCATACCAAAGCCTGAGACCGTTGACAAGATGGACGACGAAAGCAAGAAGGGTCTTGCGCCGCCGACTCTGTCAGTGGACACTCGTGTCCGCCAGAATTCTACCGCGAGCACTCTCGAAGCATCATCCGCTGTGTCAGGCCGATCGAACCCCTTCTTGACACCAGCAGTTTCTACTGAGCCCTTCTTCACCCCAAATAGAAGCCGATCGGGAAGCACCGAGATACCTCAGATCGTTCGCTCCACAGAGGAGGCCCTACGGCCAGATCCGGGCAACGAGGCGGAATTTGAGGTTGAGAACAACCCTTTTGCCTTCAGTCCGGGTCAGCTTAACAAACTCCTGAATCCCAAGTCACTCTCGGCTTTCAAAGCTCTGGGCGGCCTCAGGGGGATAGAACGAGGCTTACAGACCGACATCGACTCGGGTCTGAGCATCGACGAGACCAACGCACGAAGGAGGGTCGCTTTCAACGAGGCCGTGAGTGGCACAGACAGCAAGGCAGAGACCTCTGCAACTTCCGGCCATGAGCCCTTCGCGGACCGGACGCGAGTCTACGGCAGGAACGTACTCCCAGCAAAGCATGCGACGCCACTCTGGAGGCTGATGTGGAACGCATACAACGACAAAGTCCTGATCCTCTTGACGGTGGCAGCCGTCATCTCCCTGGCGCTCGGCCTGTACGAGACACTTGGAGTGGATCATCCGCCCGGCTCGCCGCCGCCAGTGGACTGGATCGAGGGCGTGGCCATCTGTGTGGCTATCATCATCGTGGTCGCAGTCGGGTCCGTCAACGATTGGCAGAAAGAGAGGGCGTTCGTGCGCCTAAACGCGAAGAAGGACGACCGCGAGATCCAAGTCATGCGCAGCGGCAAGGCTGTCGTCATCAACGTCGCAGACGTGCTCGTCGGAGACATTGTCAACCTGGAGCCCGGTGACCTGATCCCCGTCGACGGCATTTTCATCCAAGGACACGATGTCAAGTGTGACGAGTCCTCAGCTACGGGAGAGTCCGACGCGCTCAAGAAGACACCCGGCGACCAGGTCTACAGGATCCTGGAGTCTGGACAGGCAGCTAAATCGGGCGACATGGACCCCTTCATCATCTCTGGTGCCAAAGTCCTCGAAGGCATGGGCACATTTGTCTGCACCTCTGTTGGCGTCAACTCCAGTTTCGGCAAGATCATGATGTCGGTCCGGACGGAAGTTGAAGCAACACCCTTGCAGAAGAAGCTGGAGGGCCTCGCTGGCGCCATTGCGAAGCTGGGCGCAAGTGCTGCTGGCTTGCTGTTCTTCGTTCTTCTCTTCCGCTTCCTCGCTAACTTATCCAACGACACGCGGGATGCTGCGGGAAAGGCATCTGCTTTCATGGTAAGTCACGATGGAACCCACACGTATACGGGTGTCCCCTCCAGCTAACATCGTTGAAGGACATCCTAATCGTTGCTATCACCATCATTGTCGTGGCCGTGCCCGAAGGACTGCCTTTGGCTGTGACCCTCGCTTTGGCTTTTGCAACAACACGGATGTTAAAAGAGAACAACCTCGTTCGAGTCCTACGAGCGTGCGAGACTATGGGAAATGCGACCACGGTATGCTCCGACAAGACCGGAACCCTCACCACCAACAAAATGACGGTCGTCGCTGGAACTTTCGGCTCCTCCCAGTTTGCCAAAGCCGATAGCGGGAATGCTGGCAAGACTGTCTCTCAATGGGCATCTGAATTGTCCAAGCCGGCCCAAGATCTCATCATCCAGTCCGTGGCCATCAACTCAACAGCCTTTGAGGGCGAAGACGACGGTCACTTCGCCTTTATCGGCTCCAAGACCGAGACTGCCCTTCTTCAGCTAGCCAGAGACCACCTTGGTATGCAGTCCCTGCCACAGGCCCGTGCCAATGAGCAGGTTGTGCAGATGTTTCCTTTCGACTCGGGCAAGAAATGTATGGGCGCCGTGATCAAGCTCCGCAGCGGTGGTTACCGGCTCATGATCAAAGGCGCTTCCGAGATCCTTCTAGGATATTGCTCCTCCAAGGCTGACATCAAGGACCTGTCTATCACGGCCATGACCGGTGACGAGAAGAAAGGCCTCACGGCAGCGATCAACTCATACGCGCGCCAATCTCTCCGCACCATAGGTCTGATCTATCGCGACTACGAGCACTGGCCTCCCCAGGCTGTCACCATCGAGGACGATCATGTCGTGTTCTCATCCGTCTTGAAAGATCTGGTGTTCCTCGGTGTCGTTGGCATCCAAGATCCTGTCCGGCCGGGTGTGCCAGAGTCGGTCAAGAAAGCCCAGCACGCTGGTGTGGTGATTCGGATGGTCACAGGTGACAATGCGGTAACCGCCCGCGCCATTGCCGGCGAGTGCGGGATTCTGACTGAGGGCGGGATCGTCATGGAAGGGCCGGCGTTCCGAAGACTCAGTGACGAGGAAATGGACCGCATGCTGCCCAAGTTGCAGGTGCTCGCCCGCTCGTCTCCCGAGGATAAAAGGATTCTCGTCACTCGTCTGAAGCATCTCGGCGAGACCATTGCTGTCACTGGTGATGGTACCAATGATGCTCCGGCGTTGAAAGCGGCTGATGTCGGATTCTCAATGGGTATTTCGGGTACCGAAGTGGCGAAGGAGGCTTCTTCGATCGTGCTGATGGACGACAACTTCTCTTCCATCATCATGGCGCTCAAATGGGGACGTGCAGTCAACGACGCGGTGCAGAAATTCCTCCAGGTATGTCCACCTGTGTGACACCCACGCCGCCCAAGGCTTCTGCTAACATATATTGGCAGTTCCAAATCACGGTCAACATCACGGCCGTTCTGCTGGCGTTCGTCTCCGCCGTCTCGGATCCGGAAATGCGTTCCGTGCTCACTGCCGTTCAGCTCCTCTGGGTGAATCTGATCATGGACACCTTCGCAGCTCTTGCCCTCGCCACCGATCCACCCACGGAAAAGATCCTGAACCGGCCCCCACAGCCGAAGCGTGCACCCCTCATCACGACGAACATGTGGAAGATGATAGTCGGGCAGGCCATCTTCCAGTTGGTCGTCGTCTTCGTGCTGTACTTTGCTGGCCAGCAGATCTTCCCAACCTACTCCGAAGCCGAGATTCGCACCATCGTATTCAACACGTTCGTGTGGATGCAGATCTTCAACGAGTTCAACAACAGGAGGCTGGACAACAAGTTCAACATCTTTGAGGGCCTGCATAGGAACAAGTTCTTCATCGTCATCAATTGTCTCATGGTCGGCCTGCAGGTGGCGATCGTCTTCGTGGGAGGCCAGGCCTTCTCCATCGTCTCGGGCGGGATCACCGGCACGCAGTGGGCGCTTTGTCTAGTGCTGGCTTTCCTGTCAATGCCCTGGGCGGTCCTCGTGCGTCTCTTTCCCGATCCTTGGTTCGCCAAAATCGCCAGGATCGTGGGCGGTCCTGTTGCCATCTCGTACCGGGCCCTTGGTCGATTCTTCAGCCGCGTGGGTCGCGTCTTCAAGAGAAACAAGAAAACTTTGGATGGCAATGCCACTGTCAAGAATGATATTGAGGAGCAGCAGGAAAAGGGCACTCACTCCGAGGACAACGTGCCGACTGAGTCGCCGCAGGTGGTGGTCTCTTCCGATATCCCGAACGGTCCAGAGATCAATGTTGAGGATTTCGAATCCGAAATTCGTCCTGCAAAGTCAGATCAATAGTGAGACAGAGACACAGGATCGTGCTCATGTATTTGTACATTTTGGATTTGGGAGATGATAATGACCTTGGCACGCAAGTATATAGATAGACCGTTCATGATTACAAGATATCTCTACGCAGGGAATGTTGACATCCGATGTATATGTACCATGGTGAATTGGATCTGGACTGATCGAAACAACAGTCGCTCGTTGATATTCAATAACTAAAGCCCTCGGTTTCCATAGATGTACGTATCTGAAAGAACCAACAGTCACTCGAGGCTCTACTGTCAACACGCCTGTCTGTAGACTGTTCCTTTGGAAACTGTTCCTTTGGAAGTTGATGGTACCTGTCCCATCACGATTACAAACAAGGTGCCAATCCGCTTCCTTCAAGAGTGTTGGGGATTAGGTATTCCCGATGAGCCAGCTCATTTTACTAGGTCCTGGGCCTTCCCACAGTCTCACAAACATCGTTCTGCCCTTCGCCGTTACTCTTCGGCACCAAGACGCCTTGCAGATCACAATTCGACTTGGACATGTTTGTTGATCTGCGGTCGTCTTCCCCTCAGTAAAAGAGCTTACTCAAACAGCGGCGCCTGACAAGACCATCTCCCGCCTGCTCTGGAGTCTCGGTTGTTTATTCCTAGCTTCGGTATGTGGGGCCACAAGCAGCTCCCTCCGAGTCCCTGTAAACTCCCGGCCGGGACATTGGCGATCGGGCCCCCGTTTGAGCAGCCTTGATATACGAGGCGTCGTCACCCCGTGCTGGTCTGGTGACAAAAAAAAAAAAAAAGTCGGCAGGACGGAGAGTAGCAGAGGTCCCCGTGAACTTTTGCAAGGTTTTGTTTTACCTATTAGATCTTTCCGAGGCCGTGTTATTCGGGGAGACACCCTCCTTGGCTTCCTTCATTGCCAAGAACGGCTCGGGCCCGCCTCCACAATTACATCAGCTTGATCGGCGTAATATAAAGCCACGTTCTCGGTACCGATTCTTGGCGCGCCTGGTCGCCCCGGTTGACGGTGAAGGGCACGAGATTGGCCCAGAGTTTCCGACCCTATTAATCCCGTTTTCAAAACAAACCTCGCCGTCTTTGCTGGGCCTTGCATCAATTAAGGCAACCTTTGCGAGGCATCGTCATCAGGGAGAGGGATGGCATCTTATTCCGAATTTATCCTTAACAAAAAGGACGTGGCCTTCATCTGTCGAGATGAACTCATCGTTGTCCACGCTAGACTCATTTATCGAAGCGCAGAACCAACCATCAATTTATTCATCGTCATGGATAGAGCGGTCGATGGTGCCATGATGGCACGCCCAATTACAAAATTCGGTTGGTAAGGGAAAACAAGTGGCTTCCGCTTTATATTGGCAGTTACGCGTTGACGGCCTCCCCCCCCCTTTCTGATGCAGTGGCGATGGGATCATGAAGTGGTTTGTGTTGCATGTCTTGGTCCGGAACACTTGAAATCTAGTCGGGCGGTCAGTTTAGCCGAGAATATCTCACGATGAGGGTTCATAATGTTCCTATGAACGGTGAGCCGCACTCATCACCGTGGCATATTTATATATACTTAGTCCCCTTCCAGTGTTGAGAGCTGTATGTAAAGTCAATCAACCTCAACCCTCTCTTCATTTGCTTGCTTTGGCAAGATACTCTCCAGAAAAGAGAAAACCCGAAGAACGATTCAACATGCTGACCAAGGCTTTCCTTGCGGCACTCCTCCTCGTGCCGAGCGCGTTGAGCATTGCTCTCCCCGCCGAGGCCGAGGCTGACATCGCCCTTGGCGAGCGTGGTGTCGGGCACGTAGGTTTACCTCCTGCTGGCGTATGTGAAATGGAGAACACACAAGACTGACGAAACTCACCAGGCCGACGAGTCTTTCGATCACGTTGCTCGCGACGTTCCGGCTTTCGACCTTGAGGCTCGCGAGGACGAGGCTGAGGATATTGATGCGCACAAGAAGCGTACGTTGGACCCCAATTTCGAGGCGACTGTGATGTACCTGTGCTATGCAGACCAATAGTGCTGATCCTGGCCTCCTACTAGACAAGAAGCGTAAGTCAATCCCTTTCGAGGCGGCCGTCATGTGTCCGTGCAGACCAAGAGTGCTGATACTCGTCTCCGACTAGACAAGAAGGGCAAACACCCTAAGCGAGACGAGGACGTGGATGAGAAGCCTCAACCACCCCTGCCCCCGCCCCCTGTAAGTGATACGCTGCGTCTTAAACATCCGTACTGCAGTAAAAGCTAATGCTGAGATCTCGGTAGTCGCCTCAGCCCCCATCACCACCTCACCCGAAGAATCCTGAACCGCCCACTGGCGAGCCCCACCCGCCGCGTTCGGAGGAGCAGTCCGATGAGGTAGAGTCTGACGTTGAGGAGACCGACGCCCACAAGAAGCACAAGAAGCGTAAGTCGATTTCCGAACCGCCTCAGCAGCAGGGGCATGCCCATCACGTGTGGCCCAATCTGACATGAGGAAATAGACAAGAAGGGCAAACACCCCAAGCGTGAGGAGGCTGACGTCGAGGAGACCGATGCTCACAAGAAGCACAAGAAGCGTAAGTCCATGATGTGTCTCCGGTTCTCCTTTGAGCTCTCACACATACGCAACTTCAAGACGCTTGACTGATGAATTTTCAGACAAGAAGGGCAAGCACCCCAAGCGTGAAGAGGCTGACGCTGAGGATACCGATGCGCACAAGAAGCACAAGAAGCGTACGTCAATGATTTGTCTCTAAACTGCCTTGAACAGAACACACATACACACACATACACACACAAGACTTCGATGCTTTCCTGACAAACTTTTATAGACAAGAAGGGCAAGCACCCTAAGCGCGATGCCGACACTGAGGATGCCGATGCTCACAAGAAGCACAAGAAGGGTACAGTCGAGATCTCCTTGAGCATTTGACCGATGACCCATCATCCGCTGATCCATGTTTACAGGCAAGGGCAAGAAGCACCCCAAGATGTTCTAAGCGAGTACCGGACGAATACAGGGTGGATGTGGAAAGACGATAGGCAACACTCAAGAACATAAAAAGGATACGAAAAAAAAATATGCGGAAACAAGGACCGTTTGAAAATGGGTCATGGCGTTCCACTTCATACATTCTCTCATCCAAGATTCTGCACACCTTCTCAGTCAGAATCACTGCTATTTAACATAGCCTGAGATACGGCAGATGCTGGATTCACATATATCCTTTGCGTCTCAGATAGCTTCTGGCCCAGAATTAGTCAAGCGCCTCCAGATTGCTATTAAAAGACACTTTATCCTCATCCATGACAGTTTTGAAGCTGTACCGGCGTGATCCCTACTCTCGAGTCCATCCATGTCATGGCCGATCTTCTTCCATTCCCACGGGAGCCGAGGCCAGCATCAATCGCATTTGTGAAACTCGTTGGGGCAGCATCATGCGGAAGGCACTTGTATCGTAGCGCAAATGGGTCGTGCGACCTGTCTATTATATTACATTATCATAGGCGCCGTCTCGTGGCTCCTTCAGACGCTTCTCCTATTCTCGGTATGGGAAACACCGCTCAGAGTCCCAGAGCATACAAAGCGGCCACAGCAACAGCACCATACGCAGCAAAGTTGACAACCGCGGTTGGAGCAGCGGCGGATGACTGGTCCGAAAGTGTCAGCAGGGTCTTCTCTCTGATGTTGTGCATGTGTTCTTACCGAAGAGGCCGTGCTGGATGCTGAGGATCCAGTCCCAGTAGCGGTAGACGAGGAGCCGGTCGACTCTGTGGCGGCAGCACAAGCGGCGGTGGTGTTGCTAGCGACGATGGCAGCTTCGACGCTGTCTTGAGTGCCGCTCAAGGGCGTGGTAGAGAAACCGCACGCTGCGGCGGTGGTGTTGAGCTCGCCTCCGTAGTACTGCCAGATGTCCTGGTTGTCCGGGCCCGAGCACTGCAGGCAGTTGTTATAGTCGCTGATGAAGGTGGTATCGTTGCAGACACTGCCACAGTTTGAGATCTCGAGAATGGCCTCGCCTATAATAGCAGTTGACCTTGGTCAGTATAAAGTCGATGTTGAACAATCCACGTGTCAATTACACTAGATGGTAAGAATTTCAAACAACAGCAGAGGCATGTCGAAAGGTCCCGGGTACCTACCGCAGTTATCGTGGCAGTTGTACGCGGGAGAGCCGACAGAGAGGTTCTGACGCTTCAACAAGCTGAGGTCGTCGCGCTTGAGAGTGTCAGAGGGTATCATGGCATCCCACAGCATGGCAGAAGCGGCGGAGGCCGCGAGCGCCGTGCTGATGATGCACTTGAAAGCAACCATTGTGAATAGCAAGGAAGCTCAAAGTCCGACTACGAGCTTGGGAAGAGTATGGTTGGGGTGATGATGTCGGAGAGGAAAAGTGAACAGAACAACAAGAGGACCTGTCACTGTTCCACAGGAGCGGATCCGGGATATACAGCTTATAACATTGTTCAATATGGTCTGCCGGGACGCATCCCTTGCCTACACCAGGGTCCGTATGTGGAGCCCTTGGTGCAGTCAATAGCTCGATGGATCTGAGTTCGCTCCATCGGGCAAACCTAGATCAGTAGGAGCCAGGAACGCATACCCCGGGTTGGAGGCTTTGCTACGGAGTATGTGGACCAAATTCATCGATGGACCACATACCACATGGCGTGAGAAGTCCAACGCTGCAGCCACTCACTCGAGGCGAGAAGAGGTCCAACACCGAGCCCGGACTGCAGGCCAAGGAGATGGACTCCACGTCCGCTAGCAATGTCTCGCATTCGTTCGGTAGCCCACAGACGACGCAGAAAATATCGCTTGGTCGGGACCCGCGGCTGCATGTTTCCCGGCTCAGGATCCGGGACGAGGATGGAGAGAGAAAGAGCACATAACATTGGCACCGCACCCTTTCAGAATCGGCACGGAAAGAATGAGGTCGGCTCCGAGTATGTCTATCGCTTAGGATGCGAGGTACATCGTTCAAGTGGGTCCAGAGAGCCTGGAGAGGGCCGAAAGAGAGCCGATTGGGCGGCTGGGAGAGCAACATGATACGATCCACCAGGACTGCAGCAACACGATCAACATGATGATCTGATAAGATCGATCCTCGCCTTGGGCATGGAGAGGCCCCTGCCCTGCAGCCTCACTAGCGCCATCAGATAACTCAAAGCCAAACCTTGATGGAATTTCCAAGGTGGGAATCCTTGCGGGTGGGTTCCTCGCTCCGCAGTTTTGCCGCTTCGTCGATCCACTCTTACATGCCACCGGACCGAACATCTCACCATATCAAGCCCATGGACCAAAGGATCGGGTACTATGGGACACACACTTCACGGCTGAACCAGGACTTCGCTGGCCGTGCTCCGCAGAATCCTTGCAGAAGATCCAATGGATCCCGCGGGGGAGACAAGGTCACCCTTTGGGTATTCCTTCCTCCTACCAGATATAGCAAGGCTCTTTGAGTTTACGCCCTTCTCACGACCATGGTTAGGTATCCTCGGCTCGGAGGAAACGATAGGGAAATTTTCACGCCCGCGACTCCATTCCAACACACCGCACCGGGGACTTCCTGCATGGAGTCCGTCATGGTAGGTTCGTGGCGTGTGTGTGGCCTCCTCTGTCCACTGGATCCATCCTCTCGACCGCATGATCGGTGAAGTTTCTGAGTGATGGGTCTTGGCATGACAGTTGGTAAGCACTGAGAGCAGCAGCTAGGGGACTGATCAGACCAGCTATTAGATTCTAGCCCTGTCATTCCAAGCCTGGATGCGTTGACTCTCACATGCAATGGCCTGCGTCAAGACGGATGGTGCCCGCCGACGCATCTAGCTTCTTTACCATCCCCACAGTGAAGCCACCTTCCCTCTAGGATTGGGTTGAACTTGGTATCCACATTGTTCGTCCTTGTTCGGTGTCGTCTCCGTTCCGTCTACTCTGATGTCCGCGGACTTGCCCACCGAGCACGCCCACCGAGCACATATCAACCATCTTACCCCTCTACCTTGGCGCTGTCCCTACAGACTCTCTTCTCCAGGGACTTTCTCCAGGGACTGTTAAGCGCTCGAAAAGCATCAGGCCGACCTCAAGCTCACTTTCGACGCCGTTCTGTCACAGCCAGCCTTCAAGTCCCTGCTTGTCAGAGCTTTCCAAGATGCGTTTCACTTCCTGCCTTGCTGTTCTGTCGGTGGCCATGACCGCCCGTGCAGCACACGGTGACGGTGATGAGGGCTCTATCATGGGACCTGCAGCCTTCCTCTGGCCCGAGGACCGAGCTTGGAGTCCAGCCTATGACAACGTGGGTCCTTGCGGCAGCGCGTCCACTGTCACCAACCGGACAATGTTTCCTCTCAGTCAGTATCAGCGCTTCAACGTAACGGAACAGCGTTTCGCTGACAAGATCTGCAGCCCAGGGAGAAGTTGCGCTCTCCATCGCCGACGACGCGTGGAAGGTTGCCTTCTATATCTCCTTCGACAACAGTGAGCACTACACACTTAATGATGCTTGACTCTGTTGTCCCGCCCCGTGCTGACACGGTTCATAGACCCGACGTCAGAGAGCGATTTCACCGAGCAGGTAGTCAGTAACGTGACGGAAATCGAGCCGGGCCATCAGTGCTACAAGATCGACGACCTGCCCAGCACCGTCACTGCCGGCTCCAATGCCACCATACAACTAGAGTACTGGGCTGAGTACGAAGGTGAGAATAACGGCAAGAATGAGACTTTCTACGTCTGCGCCGATATCGTAAGGCCGCCCTTTTCTTTTCTCTAGCCTCCCTCGCTCTTAAAAAGAAAAACCTACGTAAAAAAACACCATTGAAGCGCCCCCACTCGATCCAAACCTTGACATGATCACGACTAACCATGAGACTATTCCACAATAGTACTTCGTCGAGACTTCCGATTTCAGCATCCAAGTACCCTGCTTCAACGTAACGGCCGACGATTTTGACTCCACCGTCACCGCCACATCCTCAGCCTCGACCGTGACCGCTGCCAACTCCTCCAGCAGCTCCAGCGGCCTCAGCAAGGGCGCCATCGCCGGCATTGCTGTCGGCACCATCGTCGGATCTCTGGCCATCGTCGGTGCCGCTGCCTTCATCATTTTCAAGAAGAGGAGGTCTGCTTCTGCTGGCTCCAACATTCCCATGCAGGAGGCTGTGGCCAGGAAGGCTGCTGATGCTGCCAGTATGGCTTCTACCTCTCACTAGGTCTAGGACGTAAGGATTGCCGTGGGAGTTTTAGTTGATACCTGGGTTCTGGATCCAATTCAAGGCTCGCAAATGAGGAGCTTGAAGAAATCATTCCCGATTCTGTCACAAGTGGGAGTCAGTGGAAAACGGGTGGGGGGGGGGCGTAGATGAGATTCTTTCCAATCATGTCTTCAAAAAGACGGTCTGTCATGCCGAAATGAATTATGTTGCACACGATACCAAGTTTATATCTGCCATGTGAGACTGTGAACATGATCTGTATCCGACTGTGCTCGCTATCGCTTCCCGGGTCATTCGGGTTGTCTTGTGGGGACACCTACGTCTACACGAATCCCTAGAGAGCTGTAACAGCGGCTGCCTCGTCTCAGTTCACATGCCTTTACGAAATAAACGGGCTGTCCTGTTCCCTGCGGTAAACGAGGAAGTCAGGCGCCATCCCGATGTTGCCATAGTTCCTGGCTAGTCGGTTGGTTACGCGGGCAACTCGGGACTCTGCTCCAGCCTCGGGACTCGTGGCTTTGACCAACTGTTGGAAGGGCAGACAACCATCATTTCAAAGTCTTCAGCAGCAGGTTTGTTTCTTTGGGTTGCTGCACGCCTCCTAGCTGCGGCTGAGAAGGAAGCTCTTCTTGGTCTAGACCTGCTCGTGCCACCCACCTCTTTTGTTTTGGATTTTGGGAGCAACAGATCAGGGCTGAACTTGAGCACGAGAGATCTAAACTTAGCCGGAGCCCCTGGCCTCGGGACGCCTACTTTTAGCCGTTGTTTGGAAACGCCGCCGCGGCCAACCTAGCAGTGGCTTCGGCTGTTGAACACGAGCCCACGTACTAAACCTGAGAGCCTCTTCCCACCTGGCCTAGACCATATCCGGGCATGGGGTGGAATTCTGACGGGGACTAAATCCAGGGGGTGCACAACTTGATGCGAGCGGTCGAGCCGGTAACGGTCGTATTCTCAGGATAGCAGAATCCGTGGTCCGTGGGAAAGCATCACTTCACGTCGAGTTCGAGAGCCCGTGCAGACGGTCTGGCTATGCGCGACTCCTTCGCCATGACGACGACGGACAGGCCGCGCATGGCCACACGAGACTGTCTGCGTCCGTGCAGTACGGTGTTCGAGGGAATATATTCTCGGCCACATGCCCCCCCGGAGATGACTCTTCGAAAACAGCAAGCCATAATTATTGTTATTTTGATGCGGTGCCCGTTCTTGTTTGGAAACCCACGCTCGTTTCTCTACGCCATTGAAGGGACTCGTATCGTTCTACACCCAACTGCGCACAGGAAAAGAATCATTCCATATCATCCTTCCTTCCTTAGTTGTGTGACATCTTCTTGTTCGAGTCAAAAGATGAAGATCTATTCCGCTATCATGGTCACCCTGGCGACCACCGTCCTGGCCAGCCCCCTCGTCATTCGCGATGACACCGGCAAGCTCAGCGATCTCACGACGACCGTCAAAGTCCACACCGGAAATATCAGTGAGTCCCCCCCTCCCCCCCCAAAAAAGAAATCAACGATCCCAGTCTTCTGTCATATCATCATATCCAATTTTTTTTTTTTTTTTTTTTTTTGTAGCTGACCTGTATTTTCCCCTCGTCTCCAGACAAGACTCTTTCCAGTCTACCCAACACGACAATCACCTCCTCCGGCAACTCGTCGAACCCCAACGTGAACGCCGAGTTCCTCCTCATCGCCCAGGCGCTGAACTCGTCGTCCGAGACCCTCGACAGCCCCGAGCGACGGAGCCTGCCGCTCTTTGGCCGCCAGGCCAACGAGACAGCCCCTTGTGATGCCACCTGCCAGCAGACCCTGTACAGCGACTTCGGGATCCTGACGGCCGAGATCGCGTACACCATGCAGGGGTGCATCCGCAAGAACGCCGTCGGTAAGTCAATTCCCATCTACGTCCATTCCGGGGTGTGATCACGCTAGATATGGACATATATATATATATATATATATATGTATATATATTTGTGTGAGCCCGAGCTGATGAGCGGCCTTCCTGGTGGATGCAACAGATCTCACGTCCCCCTCCAGCGTCCTGATCACTGTAGTCAAGGCGCTGTCCGGCGTGGCCGAGAATCTCGAGGAGTCGGTCGGGGGCATCGCCGGCGTCGCCGTGCAGACCCTTCAAGCGGCTATGGGCACGGAGGTTGGTGGTGCGCTGGCTACGTTCATCATGCCTATGGGATTCTGATCTCCTGTCCGACGGTTTCGGTACGATTTTCCTTTCTTTCTTTCTTTAATAATAAAACATAGAAATACAAGATCTATATAGAGACTGTCTTGCTTTGTATACGAGTTATTTGTCGATTTAGAGGGCGAGCGTATGTTTTGATGTAGATTGACTGTACGCACACAAAATACAATGTCGGGCACTTGCAGATATTATTTGTTTAGTGTCCACGAGAAAGCAAGGTCGCGCAGCAACCTAGCTATTTGACACTCAAGCCCTTTTCTTCAACGGCCATTGATTCCGCCAAAAAAAAAAAACCAGTATCTGTATAAGCAGGTCACCTCGGCTTGAAGGTCAGCCGGACCCGGACCCGGAGAGTGTGCCACAACTCGGCATCACAATTATTTTCTTTAGCCACTTTACATAGACTGTAGTAGCGGAAGGTTTTCCCTCTCCATATGGATTGTCAACTCATCCCCCCGTGTAGGCTGGCCACACAATAGTACCTGACCTTAAGGTGCCACCAACGTAAGCCATCAGCATTTCTCCAACAAAGCGCTGCTACCAAAACGACCTAGACAAGTACACCAAGTGTACACTAAAGATGGTCTTGTGCTCCAATGAAAGCCCAGCGGATCATCTTTGGCCGCCTAACCAATTGTTTCTTATACCACATGTATGCCTCTCGTCCTGCAAGATTCTTGCCTCGGCATCTCAAAAAACACCACCTGCATCAGATCCAAGATCCGAGGCAAGGCATAACAGGCTTTGATTTGCGGTCCGTCCGGAACATCAACGACAGGTACGAAAACCGTTCCTTTATCGACCTCCCTCAAATGTACGTATAACACCCCTTGGCATGTAGCTTACGCACGGATGTGAAACCCTGTATCATCGACTGCAGGCAGGCAGGTAGGTAGGTAGGTAGGTACCTGTTCGACCGCTTGCTTCAACCGAAGAGACAGCACAAAAACAACTGCCGGCAGCGAACCTGGCGGCTGCAACTTCCACTCCGAAGGGAGGGGGGGGGCTGTGATCATCAACGACAGGACCCCCGAATGATGTATTTGCACATCCAGGCCCCATTTGGCGGCAGGCCTGGTCGGATCCCGACTTGCCGAACAGATCGACGGGTCTTTTTTCTTCTTCTTTTTTTTTTTGTTTTTTTTTTTTTTGTTAAGGATCTTGCTTCTCTTAAAAAAAAAGAACACATGGAGGGGAGAGCCGCGCTTGAAGTTCCCGTTTGTACCAGGCAACTTTCCTAGCAGACGGGACCGCCAGACTCGCTGGATCATCGACATGCCGCCGCGCCAGTGACGCGCAAGCCGCAAGCGAGCTGGCTGGAGTCTGCCTGGTTTCCCGGTCGGTCGACGCACCAGGCCGTAGCGATGAGCTAGGTAGCAGTAGGTGTATGTATCTAGAGTGGACAGCGGCACTCTCTCTCTCTGTCTCTCTCGCTGCCCAGATAGGTCACGGCAGATGATGGATCCCACTCCTTTGTGGAACAGCGTACCGAACGGGTTCTGTCAGGTTGGAAGAGAGGCGTCGACGAACGAGGCTTCAGAGAGAGAGTGCGCCGGCCTCAAGCCTCTCGAGGTGGAAGCAGGCGGCAAAGTGTTGCGTGGATTCCGAGGAGGGTGGAGTTAGTGATGAGAAGACGAAAGAAGGGGGGCGGGGGAGATAGAAGGAGGACAAGATGGCGATACTCGATCGAGTGAGGATAGAGGTCCGAGGTCGAGATGTAAAATGGTTTCTGCAAGATGCGCCCCCCCCCCCCAACGTGCCGAGAAGTGACACAAAAGGCCCAACATCGGTTACACAACGCTGCATTTGGACGACCGTATCTAACACAATCCAATGCAAGTTTGGTGACTTGCACATAGTGCATTCACCTGATTGCCCGACGGAAGGAGCAATGTTGGCTGGCTATATATAGGTAGCAAATCAGATACTGCAGCAGAGTGCTGTATGAGGCCAATCGGAAGAGGTAGGTACAGTCATTCGATGAATCTTGTATCATGTCGCTGGGCACACAAGGACATTGGTTGAGGAAGAGAAAAGAGGTGGGGGAGAGGGGCCAGAGACACAATCCAAACAGGATGGCTGGCTCCTTGACGAAGACACAAAAACTAGTGGTAGCTTCATCAGGTCTCATCCTAGGGAACAATCGACAACGGCAAACAAGAGCATGTCATGACATGTCATGCAAGGAAGTTTGTAGACAGAACCAACTTGGAGTACTTGGCTGGCTCTGAATGGTACACAAAACAAAGCGAATCTGGCGGAACCATAAGGAAGCTTCACAAGATCGGAGGGCATTGCCAGAGTGTGGCATTGCCTAAAGTACTTTGATCGTAAGAGCATGAGCTAGTGAGTCCAATAAGCCAGACCGATGTCCCCTTTTAACTTGTGGAAGTTCTTGTGGAAGTTCATGACCATACGATATATAAGGATTGCCCGAAGCTCAGTACTCTCTCTGTGAGTCTCAAAGTGAATGCCCGACACAATTCTATACCGACTGGTTGGAAACTGGGCAACTAAGCGGCCTCTTGCTGCTTGAACCATGTGCTTCCAAGAAACAACAGTGTTAGTCCACCGCCACCTCACTGATGAGGGACGGGACTGCCTCCATCTGGTTGTCTGGCTGTCCTGTGGCTACCCTCTGTCACTGGCCTCATATAACCCAGAATTCCAGGGTAGCTGGACCTGGATGGCCCATGTGAAAAGCTCCCTCCGACTGTCCGTTTGCTTCCTCCGGCCATTTGGTGTCTAGGTCCGGAGGTCTGGTGGCTTCCTCCGACTGTCCGGTACTTGCCCTGGGCTGGACCGACAGAGCAACCTAACCACCATTCTCGTCTTCGCGCTTCAGCTGCTGTCTGCGATTGTACAAGTCCCGGCTCAGGACGTTCTTGAAGCCACGATTCTTCAGCTC
>MUZH01003991.1:0-34334 GCA_003012965.1 Juglanconis oblonga | reverse complement strand
CTGAAAATCCTTAGATATCTCGATCTAGTATATACTTAATAAGAGTCTCCTCTTCCGATTTAGTTAATTTCTATATCGGGGGTTATATATTTATTTTCGATTATCTGCCTTTAATCCGATTATATAGGGTAGAGAGAGGGATATTATAAAGCTTTATAATATATCGTTAGCTTATTTTTTTACTTAATCTAATAGCTTCGATTATAAAGATAATCCGGTTTTCCTAAGTAGCGAATTCTATTATTAGTTATAGAGAAAATATATCTGAACTAGTAGAGTATAGAATTCGAAGGAAAGTGCACGACTTACTATCATGCACGACTTACTATATATCCACGTTATTATAAAGCTAAAAAGAGTATTATTAACTTATGTTTTTCAATAATCGGATTATACTACATATAAAGATAATATAGCCTTTTTATATAAGGAATTCTATTATTAATTATATAGAAATTATATATCGAAGATAGTAGGGTCGCGTTAATTAAAAAAGTATCCGACTCGGTATTATATCCGACTCGGTATTATATCCGACTCGATATATATCTATATTAGTAGATAAACTTAATAGTTTTCCTATATATAACAAACTTAAATCTTATTAAAGTATTCTTCTATAATTTAAAGTAGTTTATCCGCTAGTATTATAAAAATAGCTAGATATATAAGGAGGACTAGCGTTACTTTCTAAAGAACTATACCTTACCGTTCTCTTTCTACGCCGGTCGGAAAGGAGGATATATAATAGGCTAAGGCCTTACCTAGCTAAGGAATAGGGTTAGCTCTAGATCTATTAAGGTAGTACTTATTTAAAGCTCGATATTCACTAGTTCTCTCTTCTATAGTTATTTTTAGCACTTTAAATCTTAACTTTATTTAGGCACCTATCTTTAGTACGTCGTATAGGTCGGACCTTCATAATATATACCTAATCTTAGTGCTAATAGTACTTTAGCGCCGGCTAGACTATTAAACGGAGGCTTTATAGTAGGAATTTTACGTTCGGGTATAGTTGCTATATAAAACAAGAAGTTTCAAAGTTGCAATATATCGGTAAAGGTTCTACAAAGCCTCAGTTGCAGTTGTTATGTTAAATTATGCTGATTTTAATGTTGCAGATTTATACTTGTGTACTAGAAACACACCGCGCTAAGCAGTGGACCCACACGAATGGATGAACGCAAATAAAAATATCCACCGCGATGACTCCGTTTTTGCGACCGCAACCGGTAGCATGCCTCCGAGTGACGCAAACCCTTTATTCAGAGGAACACCTGCTTCACGCACGAGAAACAGAATGACGCCTGGTGCCGGGTCCACGATAGCATACATGAGCGCTACTTGCCCAATTGTGTCATTGTTATCTGCAGTCATGTCGGGATAAGCCTGTGCGGCGGCAGTATCACGCCCATATCGTGCCACCAGCCAGGCCAAAATCCCTAACTGGGCGCCTCGAGCAGCGCTCTTGAAAGCGCGTGTGACTGCATGCTCGTCGCCGCTAGCAGTAAGCAGGAATTCGAGGTTCTCTCTGTGACCAGCTCGAGCGGCGATCTCGTATGGACACCCGACACCATATTCATACGATTCCAGATCGACATCTGCAATATAGCGCTCGATCAGGAGCGTGGCAATAGCCGTGTCACCCCGAGCGGCTGCAAGGTGAAGGGCACTGCCGTTCTTAAAGCGTCCGAAACGTTGGGCATTCACGTCCAGCTGTAGCTGCGGCTCGTCGAGCAGCAGGCTTACCACGCCTAAGTGACCGCCTCGCGCTGCTGCCCAGAGCATCTGCTCGTGTAGCGCATTGGGAAGGTCCGCTAGAGGCTGGCCTGTAGCGCGGACTAGAAGCTCGAATATAGCCTATGTGGCCCCCTTCTGTGGCAGAGACTATGGCGTGAGAGTACTCGGAGCTCGTGGCCGGGATTCGGCGGTCTGGGGGCAGGCTCAACAGCTGCTGTACAATTCTATCGTGTCCTGAACCTGCGGCGGCACACGGAGCGCTGCCTTTGGGGCTGTGAATGTGATGTCTGCTGGCGGGAACATGATTGAGAATGAGATCGGCCTCCTCGCCTTGGTGGGTGAGGGCGTATGGGTCTGCGCCGCTGTTGAGAAGATGCTGGAAAATAGCAACGTGGCCCCAGGCTGCGGCAAGGTGGGGAGGGAACCCGAAACAAGGACTCTCGATGTTCATGTCGATGTCCGTTCTATCGCGCAGCAAAGTCTGCACAAGTGGCAGGTGTCCGAGAACGATGGCGCCAGAGAGTATTCCGACCGCGTATTGCGATTATGGTGTTGCTGTTGTTATAGAGCTTGAGCTCGGATCCGGAACCAAAGTAGAAATAAGCGGCTGTCTCGTCTATCGTGAAATCTCTCTGCTCCTGCAGCTGTTCGCTCTTCGCCAATTCCATCAACCCATCGAGGCTCTCGGTGACATCGACAAGAAAGGATAGAGACTTGTTCTGCTCTCCGGCAGGAGAAGTACCTAGTCGCTTTGCTCTCGCTAGCATTGCTCTTGCCTTCAACGAGCAGGGAAGCATATGCCAGAGGCCACAGTGAAGGGCTGGGTCCTCAAAGTCTATAGTATGCCTGGTGGTGAGAGCGGTCAGAAAGGCAGCATCGAAACATTCTAGTCTTAAACGTCAGTCATTACCTAGGTATCCAGTACAAGGTTTTGACAAAGAAATCTGGTTGTGCAGCTTACTGTTGACGAGCCGCACATCGACTGCCTTGAATGGACCAACAGTAATGATCAAATGCTCGATGATGTTGCATGATGTTGCATTGAATCTCGCCTGGGATTCTTTGTAAACTCATGCTGTATGCCGTTCAAGAAAGGCCACTAAGTCTACCGTTTGGGTTGCGAGATGGAAGCCTACGTGTTTGGTGAAGACATGAACTGAACGCATGCCTTCAGCTGCTATGAGGTGTAGATTTATGATTACTGCGGCAGGGGTTTCGGAAGTTCGTACAGTATCCTAATGTCTGTAAAAATGGTATGAAATACCGTTTCTGTGCCGAAAAACGCCCTACAAAATCCTACAGGTGCCTAACCTGCAATGCTAGCGAACTTTGTAGCCATATCACTGCTGAAAGTGCACTAACTGCGGCAAGGGCCATGCTGCGAATAGTAGCAAGTGTAAAGTGAAAAAGGCTATTTGTGCCTAATTCACCTAATATTCCTATTAGTTTGACCTCAGGGTCTACTACTAATATTACAGTACTATAATATAACTGTGGTAAAAGTTCTATACCTCACTACTATCACGGTCCGGTGGCAAACAAGGTATAGTTGGCCTTCAAACGTATAGTATTAAGCATAAAGGATTGTACGTCGCTATAGAAGAAAGAGGAAAAGGAAGGAATCGCCGTAGGGGCGATACGCAGTAAAGGCGTTAAGCGCGCGGTCACCTGACCACGTGAAGTGGCCAGGGGTGCTGGTTCGAGAGGCCGAGTTATAAATAATCTGTTTACGCTGCCTTCTTAATCCGACTGTTTACGCTGCTGCGACAAGTGGGGTTCACCAGCCCCAGCAACCACCAAAGTTCTACACAGTAGCGGATTAGCGCCTCGCTTAGCCCCTCCCCCGGACCCCCGTTGCTTAGCCAATGAACTGGCAGGGCAACAAGACCCGGTTTTTCGACGGGTGGCTTGATGTGAGAGCCTTACGACCGCGATTCAATATACGCGAACGACACGCGACTTTGCCTTTCCTTTGTTTCTTGACAGACGGTGAGTTTATGCCCGTAACTCCTTGGTCCCAGGGTCTTTGCATAGGATTCCACTGGATTACCACACTGCAGTATCCTTTCGCATGCGCACATCGCTGTCCTGGTCTCACTTGTCTCACTTCAACTTACACGCCGCCCGGACCTTCTCGACCCGAGTTCTGATATCGACCACTTGGTTACCAGGTCGAGATGCAGCACTCTCAACTCGGCCCTCTACCACAGGATATGCCCTTCAGGGTCATCTCCAAAAGTATTGGTAGAGGGGCGTACGCATCGTGAGTCTGGTCTCCCGAAAACGCTCTCATGGACCCATCCTATACTGAGACAGACCCACAGGATCCGGAAGGCGATGCCCCTGGAAGCACCCACGCCAGTGTTTGCCGTCAAGTTCATCCACAAGGACTACGCCATCAAACATGGACGCATATCAGCAAAGCAGATCGCCATGGAGGTGTCCCTCCACTCCCACATCGGCCAGCACCCCAACGTCATCGAGTGGTTCGCTACCGGCGAGGATGCCGTCTGGCGGTGGATCGCCATGGAGTTTGCGGAGGGAGGGGATCTGTTCGACAAGATTGAGGCAGACAAGGGTGTTTCGGAGGATATTGCCCACCTCTATTTTTTACAGCTGATAAGTGGCGTCAGCTTCATGCACTCCAAGGGGATCGCACACCGGGACCTGAAGCCGGAGAACATACTGCTCAACGAGACCGGTGATCTGAAGATCGCAGACTTCGGGATGGCCACCCTGTTCCAGTACAAGGGCCAGACGAAGATGAGTTCTACCATGTGCGGCAGTCCACCGTATATTGCACCCGAGGTGCTTCGATGCGCGACGGGCGACAAGACCATGAGATACCGAGCAGATCTGGTGGACATATGGTCCTGCGGGGTCATCCTGTTCGTGCTTCTCGTTGGAAATACACCATGGGAGGAGCCAACGGACAAGAAGTGGGAGTGGAGAGAGTATGTCCGATCAAACGGTCGCAGCACAGATGAGTTGTGGCTCAGTGTGCCACCTGAGGCCCTCTCTCTACTTCGGGGCATGATGAACGTCGAGATGGACAAGCGCTTCTCCTTCGCACAGATACGGCAGCACCCATGGTACACACGACACAATGAGCTTCTCACATCAGATGGCAGGGTAGTGGATCCACTTCAACTAGCCACACAGATGCTAGCGAACCTACGCATCGACCTCACCCAAGAGCCCACCCCATCGCAAAGAGCAGACTCCATGGACCTCGACCCCGAGCCCGCCGTGTCAGACTTCTCCTCCAAGGTCTCCGCCACCCAGCCCATCACCCCCATCAACGACATCGCCTTCGACTGGGAGCGGCCCACCATGAAAACCATCGGCGCCCTCGCCTCGACCCAGCCCCTCGCAGGCGTCGACCTCTCCACCGCAGGCCGGCGCTCCCACGCTCTCGACGTGCTCGCTGACGAGCCGACCATGTCTCAATTCTCGCTGGTCCCCGGTGTGCCCCTGTCCCTCACCCAGCACGCGCGGCGCTTCCGCGATATCGTGCCCTCGTACTCGCTCACGCGCTTCTACTCGCACATCCCGCCGCAGCTGCTGGTGCAGATGCTCAGCGACGCGCTGCACCAGCTCAACGTGCCGCTGCAGACGCCGGTAGTGGACCTGCGTGCGGATCACATCACGAGCTTGAGGGTGAAGACGGCGGATGGGCGGAGCCAGAGCTTGCACGGCGAGATCATGGTGGACAAGTTCGTGCTGCCGGATGGGAATGGGGAGGTGCTGGAGGTGCGGTTCGTCAAGATCAAGGGCGATCCGCTGGAGTGGCGAAGGTTTTTCAAGAAGGTCGCATTGTTGTGTAAGGATGGCATTTATAAGGATGAGTAGATGGTTCCGTTGGTATGGGGGTAATTAGATTGCACGCAAAGCGGTGAGCAGAACTGGATAGGGCACTTGGATGATGGAGACGCATGGAAAGATGATCAGGGAACTGCATGATATAATGATAGACTATGATATCCCTAAAATATGTATGGAGGAAGGCCGAATGGCATGGGCGAGCGGGTCTTTCTGAGTGAATAGGGACCCTTATCGGGAACCTTGCACCCCCACAGAACGTCGAGTACCTCTGCTTGTCCACTGATCTCTGAGGTGAACTCGGCTGAGCCGGGCCGTACATGGTGGAGCCAGTGCTTGGGGGAGGGGGCACCATTTGACCCGAGTCTAAGAACAGGGCGAATGCTGTCGGTCAGACCACTGGAAGTGATGCATCAGCCAGGTAGGAGAAACCTCGGGCACGGCAAAGCTTCTCGGAAAGCTATCAGAGAAGAGGGTTGCGACTGGGAGAGTGAGTACCTCCGTCCTAGAGGATCGTTTCCAAATGATCAACGTCAATCGAAACTGGCCCAGGGAGTTCACGATCGCCTACATGTGAATCTCACCGGAACTGGCGCGCCACATACCACCGACGACTCGGCGGTGCTCGAGGTCACGGACGCGCCGAAGGACAAGGTCGAGCGTGGCGAGGACTCCATGGGAAGGAAACCTTGCGCCGTCACAGCCCGCACAACCCACGCAGAGATTGATGAGATAGCAGACCGAGCCGGCCAGCTAGCTTCCCACTGGCCCCCTAGGCCACGGGGGCGTCGTACAAATTGCTGCCCTCGATGCGGTCGTGGCCGCTGGGTCTTCACCTGCTTCCTGGTAGGTCCGCTTCCGCCAGATCCAGCACAAACAAGTACGCCCACGAGATCACCCCGCGCTATCCTCGTGGGCGTCCGCTTGGCCATGGATGGCCTCAACAAATGCCTTGCTGGAGGCAATATTTTCTGATGTTTCCCGGCCGTCCATGCTGCGTTCTCGGAAGACAGCGCCATGCGTTCCTTCAACGAGGTCCCGGTTTCCAAGGTCCGCATGCCATTTTATTTCCTGGAGATTTTGGGTATATTCGGACTGGAAAACCTTTGGTGGTTCAGAGGATTTGAGACGGATCAAGCATCCGGGAATGAAATTGTGAGATGAATTGGGCGCCAAAGATCTTTGTCTCTCGGAACATGAGAAGCTGTGGGCGTGCGAGAGAATTGCCTCTTTCCGATCGACCACGAGACCATCATGGGCCGAAGCAGCGACTGCGGTCGGGCACCACGACTGGGGGCTGCTTGTCGGTCTGGCTATGACCTGATCTTAAGAATGTACGAGTACCAACCGCCGCCCTTTGGGCCAGTGGAGCCTGGAAGAATTTTGAGGATTTTCCACGTCTCAAGGGGGTGAAGACAGAGGTTTGAAAGGCTTTTGATGGAGGTGGAGGTGGATCGTCTGTAAAGAACTGTTAATTTCCCTCAGAATCAAGGCAAGCATCCCGAAGACGATGATCCAGTCGGTGGGTCACACTCATTCCCGCTCAGCTGTTCATGAAAGAAAAAGGGTATCATTGTCGCTCACTAGTAAGATCATTCCATGCCTTGAGCCTGCTGTGTCGGCCTCGAAATGCGATGAGCGAGTCTACCGCAAAAGCCGACGGTGTCCTTTTCCCAGGACGTTCGTGCATCGCACACCTCCAGGGTGCTCACCGCCGCTGCTGAAAGTTGCCCATCTGCGCACCCGCCGTCGGCGCAGACCCATCCTCACCCCTGGCGCCGAACGTCGCTAACACCATCATCCACTCCTTCACGTCCTCCTCGGGCTTCTTGGCCAGCGCATTCTGCCCGGCCACCCCACCAATCCCGGGCTGACCGGCCGGCTGGCCCGAACTCGGCGCGATAGGCGCCATACCGCGCATTGCCGTATCGCCGTCGCCATCCTCCTCGTCGTCGCTCTCCTCATCGCTCTCCTCCTCCTCCTCTTCCTCCTCCAAGCTCCTCTTCAAGCCCGTCCGCACATTCTCAATCCCCATTGCCCGCTCCTCGGCCGTGTACAGACTCTCCTCAAACTCCACCGCAAACTTCGCCAACCGCTGCTTGGACCACGCCAGACTATCTACCCATACATCACCCAGCCCGATCGGCTCGTTGACGCGATCGCCGCCCTCGTCCTCCTCGCCGCTGCTGCCCTCGCCCGAGCCCTCCTCCTCCGAGCCCTCGTCGTCCTCCTCGTCAGCCATCGAGAAGCCGAACTTGGCCTGGCGCCGCGCGGCCTTCTCGCGCTCCCGCTCTGCCAGCAAACGTTCTTGGGAGATGAAGGATCGTTCGGGAGAGATGCCCGCGGCGAGGGCCTCGTCGCGCGCGGTCTCGACGAGCGTCTCGGTGGCGGGGTCAAGTTTCTTGCGCAGGAGCTGCGTCTGGACGGGTTCTTGCGTGCGTCCGGGGTAGTTGGTCGACGGGTGGACGGCGAGACGCTGGAAGAGGTTGGAGTGCTTGGTGAGGATCTCGAGGAGGTAGTTGGTGTGGTGTTTGAGGATGCCGGCAGAGGTTTGCAGGGATTGTCTGGGAGAAATGGTCAGTCACGGTGGGGAAGGGGGTGGGAGTGGAAGGAGGCCTACGGAGTCGGAAGGGGCTTGTTCATCTGCAGGTCGTGCCTGAAGCTCGCGAGGGAGTTGGTGAGGTTCTGCAGCCGGAAGCGCGTCTGCTCGAGGGCGCGTAGCTCGACTTGGCTCAGGCCCAGACGGCTCCTCTTGTCGCCTGATGTTGTTGATGTGTTCGCCGCCATATTCTCGCGTATGGGAGGTCTAGATATCGAGGACTCGAGTGTTGAACGGAGTTGGCGGAGGAAGCGCGACCTCGAGCACTTGGTCGCGAAGCTTTGCGTTGAGGTTGAAATTGAATCTAGGCTTCCAGCCGCAACCCCACCAAACACTGCATCCCGACGCCAAGGCAGTGGAACAGGCGGGGACGGCGGCTCCACCCGGGAGTGGGTTCCCGGCAGTTCACCCCTGAGACCCTAACCCTTTTCAGTTTTTGCCTCGCAAACAGGGATTTCGATTGGTTTCTTTCCGCCCGTCAGCCTTCCCGAGCACGACATATTGGACCTGAATTGCACCATTTTTGTTCGCAATGCCGACCGGAATTTGGCAAAGCAAACGCTGTTCTGCAAAACGGCGAACAAGGATCTACCTTCGATTCATACAGCCCCTGCAGCCCCTGCAGCCCTACCACATGATCCGCAGGAACGACAACGAAACAAGCACGTCAGAACCTGGAGCATTGACGAGATCTTGCGCGATGTCAACTTTGTTGCCCCAAACAGCATTGCAAACATCTATGACGAGCACGTTCGGCTTGTCTCAGGGAACATGGCACTTCCGTATTGACATGATTGGAACTCTAAAAATATACCCGACATAGCACCTTTGGAAAAGCCCCGAAGCAAGTCGAGCAGTCCCTTTTGTCCAGCATTCTCAACCAGTGACGCCCAAAGAAAACATGAATAGATGCAGTCGAAGAGCATAGACAAACATTGACTGACTCAAGAATGGGGAATAAGAGAAGGTCCCTTAACTCCATCCAACACCGTTGAATCAAAGTCATACCGATAGTCATAAATACATTCCAAATTCGCGCACAAAAAACATCATCCGGGATGTAATCACAGAACATGTAATGAGGTGCTGCTGTAAACAGAATAGGCCGAGGCAGTCGCAGTCGCAGTCGCAGTCGCAGTATGCTGTTTTGATCCGGGGCTTACTCGCCGTGGGAGCCAGCCTGGTCGATGAGCACCGTCTTAGTTGGGTTGCCGTACTTGTCCACGGGAGGGAATCGAGCCATCCTCTCGAGATCGTCAAGGTCCATGTGAGAGCGGATGTACCTAATTACAACCATTAGTCGATCGTCGCCTTGATGAGTTGGTTGGTTGGGGGGGGGGGCGGATGGCTTACTGCTGCCTTCCATCATCCGTGGGGTTGAAGTCCCAGCTGTCGAACTCGCCAATCTTCAGCGCGTCCCACACAAAGTGCCGCTGCCTCTGTGACAAAAGGACCTTCTTGGTAATGTCATCAAAGTCCCACCTCTCCTTCGCCTCGTTCTCGAACGCCTCAAACACCTCCTGGACCTTCTGGTCCGCTGCGCTCAGGTTTGCGCGCTTCTTGCCCAGGCCCTTGGCCAGATCGTTGATCTCATATGGGTCATTCTCCAGGTTGAAAAGCTGGCTTCCATCCGTCGGGCAGGTGATGTACTTCCAAGGGCCTCTCCGGATCATCATCAGTGGCGCGATGGTGCCTTCACCTGTGTACTCCGCGATCACGGTGTCGTGCCCGCCCTGGCCGAGCAGGTGCGGCATCATGCTGATACCGTCCATGGGGAAAGCCGGGTTGGGCTTGGTGCCGACCAGATCACACATGGTGGGCAGGATATCGAGAGTCGAGACGTTCTCCTTAACATGATGCGGAGTGAACCATTTAGGGTAAGAGACGAGCATGGGCACGCGGACGGAACCCTCAAAGTAGCTCATCTTGTACCACAAGTTCCGCTCGCCAAGCATGTCGCCGTGATCACCGCTGAACACGATAATGGTGTCCTCGGCCAGTTGCAGGTCCTCGAGCGTCTTCAGGAGCTTGCCGATGTTGTCGTCGACATAGCTGCAGGAGCCGTAGTAGGCCCTTCGTGCCTTCTTGATCTGCTCATCGGTGAAGTTCTGGCCTGAAAGGTCGCACACCTTCAAGAGTCGCTTGCTGTGCGGGTCTTGTTCCTCTTCGGGAATCGTGACCTTGGGAAGGGCAATATCCACTCCTTCGTAGCGATCCCACCGCTCCTTGTCGATGGTGTAAGGGTCATGCGGGTGAGTGAGAGAGACCTAATGTCGGTCAAGTTAGCATGAGGTTTTCGCACGGCTATGCTTCTTACCCAGCCCTTGATCTCAGCTTTTCGACCATATAGCCGATGGCTTCCTTTTACGTACCGTCAGGCAAAAGGGGCGGGGATCCGCGTTCCGGGCATGGCTCTTCAAAAACCGGGTAGACTTGTACATGACTTCCTCGTCATAATCCATCTGGTTGCTGACAACGCAGACGCCGGCCTGGAGGATGGAGCTGGAGTTGTGGTACCACTCGAGGCGGGTGTCCGGCTTGTCCCAGTTTACGCACCAGCCAAAGTCGCCCGGGTAGATATCGCTGGTGAGTCTCTTCTCATAACCGTGCAGCTGATCGCCCACAAAGTGCATCTTTCCGGCCAGAGCGGTGAGGTAGCCTTGCCGCCGCAGGTAGTGCGCATATGTCAGTGTGTCGCTGGGGATCTGCGAGGCGTTGTCGTACGCTCCGATCTTCATGGGCAACTGGCCGGAGATCATGCTCATGCGCGAGGGCGCACAGAGAGGCGATGGGCAGTATGCCGAGTCGAAGACAACAGACCGCTCTGCCAGCTTGTCGAGGTGCGGTGTCTTGATCTGGGACTCCGGGTTGTACAACTTCAGGTGTGGCGCCGACATCTGGTCGGCCATGATGTAAAGGATGTTGGGTTGCTTCGCGCCGGAGCTGAGGCCGGGAATTGGGCCACTGTGGGTGGCTTGGGTAAGACTTCCTCCACCTCTGGTGCTGGAATGGCCAGTGCCATTGCCATTGCCATTGCCATTGGGTGGGAGTGACGTTGCTGTCATGTTAGGTGACGAAGGGAGAGAATTCAAGTCGGGTGCCATTTTATCTGTGTCTGCTTGTAGGTATAGACAATGTTGTAGACACAGGCCCAATGATCCGAGAGAAAGAGAAAGTGAGAGAGAGAGAGATCGAGGAACTCGAGTAGCAAGCGAGACAGGAATAGTGTGTGGTGGTGATGAGGTAGGTGAGCGTCGCCGTGAACCTTGAGCCTTCGCCTTCCGCTGTGTGCGTGTGATGATGATGATGATGATGATGATGATGATGATGTACGGAGGTAGACAGTTTGATGAAGTGGAGCAGACTGGTGCAGACAGAGCGTCGGTCCCACCAGATAGATATATGAATAGATGCTCCCAGATCGAGTTTGCCTCCTGAGAATCACAAGCAGCAGTGACCACGGTTGGAGATGAGGTGACGAAAGGATAGCCGGATGAGAAATGAGCCCGCGTATCCGTCAGTCGAGATAGCTCAAGAGGACAGTTGTTTGAGATGCTTTCCTTCCTTCCTGCCAGATTCGAACCAGAGTCAAAAAAATCAACAATCAAATAAACGCACAAGCCAGAAATAGGTAGGAACCAAGCAGACGACAAGCAACGGAAGATCCGCTAACCCCCTTTTCTCGCAACCGGCCCTTGCTTTGTCCTACTTCAAAAAGAAACACGGTGGGATGATACGGCTGATGGATGCCTGAGAAGCAAGCACGCAATCGAGGTCCTGAATGCAATCAGCGTGGTCAATCGGCAGCGTCGTGGGTATTATCGCCCCAGCGCTGGCGTGGAAAGGTACGGGAAGGCGAGGCAGTGGTACGAAGACCGATGGCGCAATCGGGGGCAGTGGATGACTCGACCTATTTATGCCCAAGCTTTACCACAGTAAAGTCTGCGGTGAAACAAGAGACAAGGGGGTACAATACATTGACTGGACCATATATCTCTGACTTTTGATTGCAGGGAAAAGACGTTCAGTGAGGAAGTATTCTGGTAGAATTGAGAAGGGGGTGCGATGTTGGGTCGGTAAAGGACAGTGCAGAGAATAAAGAGAGGACCGAGGACATCGGATCCGATCCACAGAAGATGGGGCTCTCTCTCCAAAGACCCCGGATTGTGCAACCCCCAGCGGGTCTCCCTCAAAACTTCAGGTACTTTGTACAGTACCCCGGCTGCTCCGGCCACCAAGCCTGGACCTGCAACTGACTTGCGCCAGGGTCACTAGAAATGTCGCCATTGGTTCAAAACAGGCAGTCCTTTCTTTTCTGCGGATCGCCAGCCTGGCGGTGAGTCCAGATGAGTACCAGATGCACGCCGTTCGGAAGAGGAGGAGGAGGAGTCGACTTCGTCGACTTCCATGCCTTCTTCTGTCGAAATATCCCCACTACTTCTATCACAGCAGCGGAACGATCTGCATCACATCTCACCGATGTCACCCGACTGACAAAGAGCCGCCATCTGCAAGATGACTGGCCAGATCCTCGGCTCCACCTTTCCTTTTCCTGACCGCATCTCTTGGACGCGGCTGCGTATCCCGTCTGCCCGGCACGTATGAGAGCAACATGAAGATTGACAAGGCAACCCCGTGATCATCACTCAGTAATTACAGCACAGTAGTCCTTGTACAAGCCTACCTCCTTGATTTGTCAAACAAGCATTATTCGTCCTCCGATTTTATAAGCATCGCCCACTCCAAAGAAGGGTTGTGGGGGGGGGGAGTGGGTTCACCCCGAGCCGGGGGATGCTTACGAATCCATCCTCCTCAGCCTTCTCCCGACCACTCAACCTTGGTCACGAGACCTAGCGTCGTCACGCCGAGCCACATAGACGACAATCTGCTCCATGATCTGATAAACGGAACCCTCGGCCGAACAGCCCGAGAAGAAAAAGAAGGTGAAAGGGGTGGGGCCGGGAAAGGCAGTTTGACTCGAGAACCAAAAATCACTTGCCAAAATTAGGAGCAGGCCCGACTCCCAGTATCGGGGATCCAAGCCGGGGATTCACATATACTACACAGTACCATGGTACATAGTACAGTGCATGCATCGCGCGGCAATTTCAAGGCAGACCGAAACGAGCGAGAAATTTACGTACACGTGTAGACAGCCAGATCATCATCATCATTGCCGGTCTTGGCTTCCTGACGATCCAGACCTTTCATGGACTCCGAGAAGCTCAACTCCAACAACCTACTGCAACGCCCACCTTTCTCCTCGCATCGAACTCCAAGAACTAGCCAACTCCTCACATCTCCAACTATCCCGTCCCCAAGCAAGCAAGGGCTTATCAGACATGACTCTGCCCGCCGTGCCTCTATATCGGGCAAGTCCTCGCGGCCCATCCCGCCCGAGAGCCGCCCACAGTATCGTGTCACGCGAGATAGGCCTCGCATTGTTAGAGAGCACGAGCGAATCGAAAGGGCTTGTGGGACACAAGATCTGATAAGAGGTGCAATCCGCGATCGCCGCCGCAGTCTTCCCTCTGTGGTGTGGACACAGTCTGCAGGAATCCGTGGAGCGACTCGTTCATGTTGCGCTGAGTCAGTCCAGTAAGAACAGTTCGGGCAATGACAGCGCCATCCGGGGACGACAATCAGCCGCGTGCCATGCCCCGAGGAAATCTGAGATGTGATCGGATGACGCTGTCTGGACAGCTCTACTGCAGCTTCGAAGTCAAAAGCACTGTCTTCGGAGATGAAGTGAAGTCTCACATTCGTGGAGATCTAGCTACCTCACAGGTCCTCTCAACTGATTAAGGCTGGCCATCAGATGCGACCTGTGTGCATCCAATCTGCCCAACCACCTGTCGCAAGATAAACCTATAGCGGAAGCCCGATCCGACGGAGAACTGCAAACGCCTTGACGCCGGACGTATCTCTAGCCCCGTCTGCGCGTCGTCGGAGCCTTCTTAGGGGTGGCACGCGAGGCGGTCGAGGATGCACCGGCATCCGCAGTGGACGAAGACAACTGAGTGGCAACCTTCTCCTTGCGCTTGCCCAAGGCCTTGGCCGAGGGGGCGTTCCAGTAGTACAACATCTGCGCGGCGAGCACGCAATTGAGAACGAAACCCGCCATGAAGCCATATAGGATCAGCTTGTCGTCCACCTCCTGGAAGGTCGTGAAGATTCGGACGGCGGAGCCGAGGAGATAGTTGAAGACCTGCCAGATGTGGAAATCAGTGCTGCGTCCTGCACGCAAATCGGGAAGCTGCATATTTCGGAAACGGATAAATTTGACATGAACGATGGGGCCACTGCGCACATTGCAGGACCCGGGAGACTCCAGCCATGACGGGAAAGTGACATGGGCAGATAACATAGCAAAAATGCAGGGTTGAAGCGAGATCGAGTGGAGACAACACGAAGGACGCTGAAGGTTTAGAACAAGCAGCACTCACCGTGAACGCGCTCAACTGCCCCGTCCCACCCTCTTGGAAGATGGCCAGAATCTGCGGTATCTTGCTCGCCACACCAAGCGTGCCCGCGCCGGCCTGCAGGTATCCCAAAGTGCCCATGTCCACCAGCGCCTCGCTAAACAGCGTCGCGACGCTCGCCGCCAGCGCGGCCACCACCAGCGCGGCGACGCCCTGCTTGCCGCTGTAGTTCAGTACCAGCACCGTAATCACCACATTCTGGCCCAGGATGAGCGCCGTCTCGCCATACGTGCTGAAGGGGAAGCCGTTGCGAACGTTGTAGGCGAGCGAGATTAGGTAGCTGGTCGTCTCGAGGAGGTAGGAGAGGAAGGAGACGCCACTCGCAGATTTGGAACGGACAAGGTTGAGGATCTGGGGGACCTTGACAATCGAGGAAGCAGCAACGATGCCTATGCCCAACGCTTTGGAGACGGCAAGTTTGAGGCAATCTGCATCGGTGACGTCGATGTCAAGGACCAGGGAGGAGTAGCACTGCTCGCCGAGAAGAGACACACCAAGGTCACGAATTGGTTGGGGCAGGCTGTGTGTGACAGGCTGCAGAATAGGCTGCAGGGCGGTCTTGAGAGACTCCATTGTGACTGTTGTTGGCAGAGGAAGGAGGTTTCGTACTCGCGTGTTGGTGGTCAAGGTCACTGAGGACGACGCTCGTCGTCTGTAGGCTAAGATTAGTTATCCACCTTAAAAATTAAGAGGCCATCGGATGTTTCGAAGAAGTTAAGGACTCACTTGTCAAGAGAGGAGACAGAGGATGCTGCCGGCGTCAAGGCGACGAGGTGGTGAACAAAGTGAATGGAGACTTCGCGACAAACAGCTGTCAGAATTTCGGCGAGCTCGGTTAGCTCTCCACAGTTGCAGGACCCTGCATATCACAGCGCACAGACCATGGACCTCAGTGACCCCCCCCCCCCAAAAAGCCTCAAAGCGTGGCCAACAACCAGGCACTGTCAAGAGGAATTACATAAAGTCAACCTCCTGAGGGTTGCACTATGGGGTGCCTTACTCCGGGACACTATCCTACAGGCTTACAACCTGCTATTAGATAGCCTCCTATGCATAGCCTTGGTATTCGGATTCTTAATTCTGTTGCCATCTCATATTACCACTGCCTATCCTTCATCACCAGATTGTGTTCTTGTTTCAATGGGCATGGTCCGCGTACTGAACAATGGCACATCTGGTCTACCGCTGCCAGATATCTGATCTCGATCATTAAGAGTGTGCATGTCTATAAGGCGATCTCATGAACATGATGCCATGCCCCTTTTCAAATATCTTCTCCCATCCCTTGAAGTATAGTCTTATCTCTTGACCATACCGCTTGCTTGCAATATCACTCCCTACAAATTCTCGTCCATATGATGAATGACAACAATCTCAATTACCTTCCCCTCTGCTAGAACTATCTAGGTAAGGTCAGCCTCATACTGCGAAGAACCACAGAGCAGTACCTTACATCTCAAACCATATCTTTCTAGTCATCGGAAAAGTTCACACAGCACACATCTCTTTCAACACACTGCTCTGAGGACCCCCCAACAAAACCTCAAAGAACCCTTTGTACATTCGCTCTGTCCAGGCAAACTGTCTCGCGAGGTTTGATCAAGAAAAGGGAAGTCATTGAACCACACGAACAGTCTCCCTGAGCTGGAACCCGTTCTTCAACCGTATACTCCCCCTTGGTAAACGGATGCCAACCTATCCATCGTCCCCAAGATCACAAGGCATCGACTAGCCCATCAGCTCGAGCCTAACGGACACCTAGAACACACAACACCGGTCTCACAAAATTCCCCAAAAGGGTATTATTGACCGATCTTCATCATTCGATCAGGAAAGAAAGAAAGATGTGAATACCCCCTTGAAAGAAAGAGAAATATGAGATAGATTTCAAATTCGCAAAGAGAAAACAAGACGAATTTCTAGTGGTATCATTTTGAATTCGAGAAGGGAGAAGAAGCATAGTAATGTGAAGAATGTCCAGTAGAATGGAACCGAGGAGAAAATATCTGAAGAGCCCGGGTCCAGGGCTTGTATTATCGACCGCATTCGAGAGGTCTCAATCGACAGGAAGAAAATGGTCGAGCATGGGCTCTGTAGAGGTGGTGGGTGGTCCGCCCATTCATCTCCACTCGTGGTCCGTCCTCGGCTCCTAGCGGGGAACTGGGGGACGAGCAGCGCCGGGAGCTTGGGGTCCGTCCATGTTGCCAGTCAGCTCGGCAACGCGAGCCTTGATGCGGGCGACGCGGGACTCAATTGCTGCACAAATTAAGTCAGTATCATGTGACATGGGCCGACTATCGGGGAACAATCACTTACTCTCCTCGCCACTCGTGTCAGACGTCTCCTCCGGTTTAGAAGGAGCAGCCGCCCGGGGGTCTTGCTCCTCACTCTGGCGTTGTTGGGAAGCCTGGGCAGCACGCTCGGCGGCGTTCTTGCGAATCTGTGCCCACCGCTCGATCGCGGGTGCCGTTTGAGAACCCTTCGGCTCATTGATCGGTCTCGGTCTGGGCTTCGTCTTGCGCTCGGGCTCGGACACGGGCTCGGGCACGGGCACGGGCTCGGGCTCGGGCTTGGCCTCTGGCTCAGGTTGAGACTCAGCTTGGGGCTCAGGAGTCCTGTGTCGTTGGATGGGCGGCGGGATGGCATCGTCGTCCTCATCGTCGGGAACGAATGCGGGCTGGTCTGGGAGAGGGCCCTGATCGAAGCGGGAGAACTCATCCCAGGCTTGCTCGGCATCAGCCGTGTCGACGCGAGACTCAGGCTCGCGAGCAGACGGTGCTGAGGATTCGTAGGCCGGCTCCAAGTGCTCCGCTTCAGCTTGTTGTTGAGGGGACATGGGGCTGATCGAACCATGGTTGACAGCCGGCTGCTGTCGTGGGGTCTGTTGTCCAGACGACTCTTGTTGAGGCGTATCGGCCCGGACTGGCGTTTCTGGCGCATTCGGCTCAGGTGTTGGGGTATCACGGCCCGAGTTGAGTATGGCGGTTATATCACCAGGCGCGTGATCTGGTACCTTCGATGTTCGTCTACCCCTGCCAAACAGCTTTCGGAACCCACCAGCCTTCTTCTCTCCTTTATGGAGCTTCTTGAGTTGTTTTGGACTATTCCCATCTGCAGACTCGGGAGAGATCATGTTATCACGAATCAGCTCCATGCTGGTCGGAACCTCGTCCTGTGGAGCAGGCGGAAGTGGGCTCTCGCGACCCACCTCTGAGGCTGCCGGGAAAGGGCTCGTCGTACCAGTCCGTCTTTCTTCCGCGGTCGACCGTACCGATGGAGATGGTGGGGGCAGCAGTGAAGGCGAAGGCTCCTCCGGGAAGCCAAGGAGCCCGTTCGACTGCATCGTACTCTGTCCCAATCCACGCCCCGCCATTGAATTCGCCAAGTAGGCTTCACGAATAGTGTCCTTATCATATCTGTTTGCCCACTTCATGGCTGGGGAGGCTTCCTTCATGATCATCGGCTGCAGCGTCATCACGCTCTGGGTCTTCTCCGCCATTAGCTCAGAATCAGTGCGACCTCGACGAACAGGCAGATTCTGTGCTTCCATCCTCTCCCGCTCCTGCTTCGCCTGAAGTTGCTGCGCTGCGGCTTGAATCTTGGCCTGCTGGTCGGGACCGAGACTTGTCTTGCTGATGGTGCCGATTGTGTTACTGCCCTTCAGACGATCGTCATTCTTATCTAGGGACTTCTTCCCAGCCGTTGACTTGTGGCGAGAAACACCATTCTTATCCTTCTCCTTGCGTCTCCAGCTGAAAAGACCCTTCTTCTGCGCAACGTATGCTCCATCCTGAGGTTCGGGAGCTGCACCTTTGACTACTTCCTCGAAGACAAGCCATCTTCCATTCCTAATGATCGTCTCGATAACCGCACAACGGCCGAAGGCTGCCTTTCTGTCGGCAGTCTCCTCTGGTGCCAGACTGTTCATCCACACCCACCAAAAGGCTTCATCGAGATGGATTTGGTTGATGCTGGCCAGTTCACCCTGCTCAATGTCCTGCTGCGACTCCAACCTCGGCCTGTGGGATTGGGCAGATCGTTGTCTCACAGTGGCATCGATCGGGGGCAGAATTTTGTCCGGAGGCAACAAGCTAGTAGGACTACCGGCACGATCATCTACGAAACCAGAAGACAGAAAGTCTGCCCAGGACGGCGTCGTTGGCCTGCCACCCCTATTAATGCCGGAGGCCGGAGCCATCCTCAAGCCCGTTACCGGTTGAGGTGCGGGAGATGACAAGAGGTCGTCATCATCGTCGTCTTCCAATGCGCCCCCGAAGCCGATGTCCTCAAATCGCGACCACGACGCGTCTCGCAGACCTGTCGAGTGTTTCGCGCTGGATGCCGCCTGGGTCTGGTTGGCAGCAGCAATTGCTCGCAAAACTCTGCGGCATTCCTCCGTCAAAGCTGCCACTGGATCCTCGTATTCGGAAAACTGCTGTAACGAATCTTCCCGGTATTGGAAGTGGTTTCCGCGCCGAAGGAGTGAGAATGGGGTTGGTGAGACAGTTTCGACGATCATGACGACTTTATAGGTGGATGCCTGCATCAAGATCGGTCGCTTCGGCGGGTATTCGGTGTCCTGGAGCAGCGCCTGTAGGGACCGTGGTAGCATTGAGATAGTACCGGGGCCCTGCTGCTGAGGAGCAAGTGTCCGCAGATAGGCGAAGAAAAGGTGGCTCGTCGCATCCGCGGCTCTGTAGGCTGTCAGTATCCGTGGGTCCGTAGGGACAAACGATCTCAGATAGCTCACTTCAACCACTCCTTGTAGCCTCCGTCGAAACCAGTGCCGGTTTCCTTCTGCTCAAACGCCCACCAAGCTGCCATCCTAGACAGCTTGCGGCCACCAAGACCGTTCATCTTGCCATGGGCTGCGATGACCGACATGAGGTCGAAGAAGTTGAATATGATGCTTGTCTTGGCGCCATTTTCGACACTGAGCGGGATGAAGGTCTTGAACGAGTCACGAGCCATATTCGAATCTGCCATTTCCATCGTCAGCTTCCTGTCCATTGCCCCCCCCCCTTCCAGAGACTATGTATGAAAGCGCGCGTACCTTGCTCTCCTACTTTGAAGAGCTCGTAGGCATCCCAGCCCACCACACCATTCTGCAGTCGGCTCCAGCACCATTTAATTACACCCGCGATGACCATCGGCTCAGTCATCCGCAGCTCTTGCGCCAGAACCTCACCGCGCAGTCCATTGCCGTCGAAAAAGTGGCGTATAAACGTGCGGACAGCGCTGGGATCGGAAGTTGGTCGAAACGGCAGGAGCAGGAAGGGGTGATCGAGCGCTGCGTACCAATCAATATCGAATTAGCTTGTGTCGTACCGCGAGAAGGGATTCTGGGCCGGCTGTAACGGCCGTGGCAGTGGCCGTGGCTGATGCAGTCTAGGTAGGACCAAGATGGCCTAGGACCAAGGGAGGCCGCAGACGCGGCTTGGGGGCCCTCGACGCGAGATCGATTGACGACCTACCTCGTTTCTTGATCTCCTCGGTACATCGCTTGACCAATTCGTGCACCTCCTCAGGCTCGACCGAGGTTCTTGCCCAGGCATCGGTCCATTGTGGCTTCGCAGGTTGCTGATCGTACTGGTCCTGATTCGCGCCTTTCTTCTTGGACTTGCCGTCCTTCTTGCGGGAGAAGATTCCCATGTTTTCGTGTCAAGGGATTGTTCTCGGCTCAGAATCCTCGGCACGATTGAGACATTCGAACGTTGGGAGGCGGACGACGATCGCTCGGCAGACACGGTCGGCGCGGTTGTACCGGTTGGAGCCTCGCAAGAGATGCGATCTGGGGAGATGGAGAGTTGAAGTTTGAACAACCTGCACTTGGTTCAATTCAGTCCCGACAACGCGTGCGGAATGTCTCTTGTCGGATGCTCGGTCGGGTGAATACCACGTTTGGTACTGTCCGTCTCGCCGAGATTTGCGTCGCAATGGCACAAGATGAATCGTTTAAGGAGAGGGAAACTAAGTGATCGGCATAGGGGTATCGAAACGTAAATAACGAGGGGAAACGGCACGGGATGAGTGTCTGGCGACGCGCCTACGAGTGTAGAGGAGATCAAAGTAAGACCAGCTGCATGAAAAAAACAAATTGAAGGAAGGGTCGAAGAATACCAACGAGGTATGTGTGGCAGCGGTAGTGGTGAGGAAAAAAAGATAAGGTGTCTGGAGTACAAGGCCAGGAGAGAAGCAGCTCTCAGGGGTAAAATTGATGGACGACCGCAACGGGTGCAAGATTGTACAGGTGACAACCCGACTGATAGGTTGCAGATGAAATTAATTGGAGGCGCCCTGTCGCTAATCTGTCAGTCGTTGAGACTACTGCCGCTGTGATGCAATAGTACTTCTCTTTCTTGGTCAAATTCGGGGGCCCCTCGAAGAGCAGTCCAAGAAGACGTCTTCTAGCCAGAGCTTGTGAGTGGACGCGCGCAGGGGGTGGGACTCACGAAATTGCCCAGCTACGCGACGACGTCGAAAGCGGAAGATCCTCTCCCCTTCACCGAATTGACGGCGGGACTTCCGTCGAGGTGTACAACGGCACGGGCGCAGTTGGCGTAGGACGGTGTCGCCTTGTGCCCGGAAAAGAAATTAAAGGCGTCGTGAGGAGCCTCAGACTGAACCAGCCGCAGTTCCAGTCCCAGTCCCAGTTGCCCTCCTCGGCACGTCTCTCCTTGCCCGGTGCCAGAGGACCAGAAGTTCGTTGACGCGATACTTGGGTAGTAGCTGGTGCAGCGGGAGCTGTTGTTTGCTGACGATGACGGAGTCTGACGACGACGACGGAGCTGACGATGAGGCTGTTGAAGAATAATAACCTAATTACCCGGCTCCGGTGTTTCTGGACGGAACAATCACAGAGGCAGGTTGGAGAGAAGGGTGGACCTGTCATGCCGCATCAACAAATCTAAAACGTCAACAAGTTTCGTTCCGGTAACTCTCTGCTATGCTGCCAGTGCCAGTGCCAGTGCCAACGCCAGTGCCAGTGCCAGTGCCAACGCCAATGCCAGTGCCAGAGTACCTAAGTGCCAGTGCCAGTGCCAGTGCCAGTACGACCACGCCTATACCACCCACACTGTCATCATCAGCCCATTGCTATGAGCTTTCATGCGTTGCTTGGCTAAGAGCTATGGCTTCATCCGCCTTGGTTGAGCCTCCCATCAACGGGTCCCATCGCGGTCTGACCTAATTAATATGCCATGGCCCACCTCGCCTATTCCTTTTCCAACCGCCCTACGACCATTCCATCATGATGGACGGATGACACGAAAAAATCTCCGGGCGACGTTGGACCAAGCTGGAGAAGAACTGATTGATGTACGGCGGGAGGCTGCAGCACGGCGGTACAAGGAGAACGACTGGGCCTTCTCAGCCCTGATCGTGTTTCACATCGCCCATGTGCCACCTTGGAAGACGGCAGCATCAACCGTTCATCTCGAAGCCTTGCTGTCATCGATATAGAGACCCCTTTCCATTCGTTGCTTTCGTAGTCGGATCAAAGAAGAAATGGCATGCTTCAAGGATCGACCTCGACCACCTCTGCCCCACCTGCCCACATGGCGCCTCGGGATGATACCCAGCCTTTCCCGTCCGGGCCCCAATCACATCCCTGGGTCCTGCATGAAATATCCTGCAATGCGAGCACATCTGCTGCTGGTGGTGGTGGTGGTGGTGATCGTGATGGTCGTGATGGTCGTGATGGTGGTGGTGATGGTGGTGGTGATAGTGGTGCTCATTGCTGCCAGCGCATCAACGTCGCCTCGATGACAAGCGAGGACTCCCTGCGACCGAGTGTCTCCAGCACCCATTGGGCTCTCTCCCTGAATATATGCGCTGGCAGTGCATCATCAATCTTCACCGACAGCCACTGGACCGCACCCCCGGTACCCATCCAATTAATGGCTTCGGCAGAATAAGAAGAGGCTGAGCGCCCGTACCACCTCTCCACAGACCACACACCCCAGCAACTACCCTCACGGGCCTCCATATCATTACAGTACGTCCATGACAACGAAGGCTCTCAAGCCACCACACAGTATACTACTAGACCCTGCCGCCCGATTACGGATAGGAGGACCACTAAAAGTTTCGCGTGGCTGCCTGGGTGGTGGTCGCTTGCCTGCTTGCTGACCTGCATGTCACTGCAGGTCCTCGCCTCTGGACCTGCATCTGCTAGGAATTACGTCGCCTCGTGCCACGACTCGGAAGTCCGATCAACTCCCGGCGGATGGGCGTGTCTCGGTACTTGGTGCTGAAGGTTCTTGGGGGGGGGGGGCAGGACTTGCCGGCCGACTTTGACTTTACTCACCGGAAATCCTAAATACCGATTACCTCCTTGGCTCGCACACATTTCCGCATCCAGGTCTCATATGAACCCAATGAGGTACGGAGCGCTCCTGAAAGAAGCGAAAGTCTATCGCGATCGCCCTACTATGGTACTGTTGGCAAACTGAGTCACTCCACCGAACGGTTGGCACCTCGGCACGGACGGCAGAAGCGTATACATACGAATCCCACACCAATTGGCTCAGTAACAGGTATATCATATATCCAGCAGAGCCAAGAGCACAGGACCTGGATCACACCCGCGCACGGAGAGTGACCTGAGCCTGTGTCTCCAACGTCGTGAGTTCTATGTGGACTGACTGACTACGGTGGAACACGTCGGCTATGCAGAGTAGCTAACTACTATGTACCTACCAGCTGGCCACCGAAACACTTAACAAAATGCAAACAAGAACACGGGACGAGATCATCTCCTCCCTTCTCACCTAACCCACAGACATCCATTAATTACCGGACCCACACTGGCACGCAGAGGCCTCCCTCGCCAATAAACGAGTCTATGACTCTGTGGCTCACCCACTAAACAGAGTTGAGCCACACACGATGAAACGGCGATCCAATGCTTGCATCGACCGAAAGGTCGGATGAACTTTGCTGGAGGGGCTTTCGTGAACTTGTTTCCGGGGTCGACCGTACCAGAACATCTGGTATACTGTGCAGTGGTACCGAGGCTGCTGGGGTAGCAAATGTCTTGCTTGGTAGAGATGTGTGTGACATTACCCCCTCACCAGGAACGGTCTCTTGCGGTGTGAAGGTTGTGAAGGGCAAGCCAACAAGCGGCCTTCTCAGTCGCTTGCATCACCGTCGCCGGCTATGTTAAATATGCCCACGGACAACGCCTTGATATCGCAACGCGTATCACACAATGCGCAAGTTTGCAACACCGGAGCCTGACCGTTCATATCATATGCATCCTATCGATCAACCCTACCCAAGCCCATAGCTCCTCACCCGACTGAAGAACCACGGCTTGTTGTTATCATTTTTGAGCGTGAACTCATCCCACACCTCATGCGTCTTGTTAAAGCTGAAGAACCCCCGCCACACCAGCTTGTTATTCCGACCCCCCTTGCCCGCCGACCGCAGGCTCAGCTCCATGCGGTACAGGTAATTCCCGCCGCCGTCGCTTTCTACGAACAAGTCCCCCTCCGAGTCCGCGAGGCTGATCTCCTTCTCGCCCCCTTTGCCCTCGTAGTCCGCGATCGAGCTCAGCTTCCACCGTGCGCGAAGGGCGTGCTGCATCACACTCGAGGGCAAGTGGGACATGGCCCCGCCTTTGTGGAGTGCCAGGTTCTCTTTGCTCATGTGGTGCACCACACTCCCAGGCTCCTCGACTGTGCAGAGCGAGATCGCGGTGCCGTCGCGAAAGAGCCGCAAGTAGCGGTAGTAGGTGACTATGTGCACAGGGCTGTTCCACGTGATCGAGTTGACCTGCTGCCCGGGCCGGATGTAGTTCACGGTAGAGATGTAGCACCCGTTGAAGCGTATACGTGGGCGCCGCCGGAACATCGCCTGCCACGAAGATTGGTAGGTGGTATTCAGCAGCGCAATGGTCATTGCGAAGGCCTCCTCTTCGTGTCTCCGGGCGACCTCTTCCGGGTCAGGTTCCGCGTCTGCGTCGACCAGGCTTATACCAGTCTTGGGGATGGGTTGCCAGTCTGGCCGCGTCTGGAAATCGTAGTGCATCCCTGTGAAGCCGAACCTGTGCCCGATACAAACCTGCCGCCAGACGCTGTCTTCCGTCGCAACGAGCCAGGCCAAGCGCTTGCATACCCTGGACAACCGGACGAAGTCGCCCACGTCTGTTGTCGCAACGTCCTGTAGAATGTGTACGAGTATCTCCTCCGGCAGCGAGGCAATGGGACAGGCCGGCTGGGGCATCCCTTTTATTGGCGGATCCGCGGGCGTGATAGACAGACCGGAAAAGCTTGCGATCAGCTCCTGAATCGTCATGGGCTTACCCTCTGAAGAGCCTGGTGTGGACTCGTGCGTGGCCGCGGCGGACTTGCTCGTCTGAGCAGGCTTCGCCCATGCTGCTGCGAAGTGCTTGTTCTTGTACTCCTTGTCGACCTTATGATCCATCTGGATCAAAGAATGTCAGCATAACGGTAGCATTCACAGAAGCACAGCAGTGCGCACCCGAAAGGCCTTCCGATACAGCATCAAGCTATCGCCCAGCGAGCCCTGCGTCTCCTTCTCGACGGCGCGCTCGTAATGATCCAGTGCCGTGACAGGCTCCCTATCCTCCTTCTCGTTCTGTTGAACTGGCTGTCCAAGATCCGGATCGTCGAATGTCTGGGTCCGGATGTAGTCCTCGTCCGTGTCGAGGGCCCCAGGCTTCCCGGAGCTCATGTGGGCCGTCGACCGGGGCGGCGGGCCCAGAGCAGCGGTTGTCTTGGAGGCTCCGGCATGGCCAGTACTTGTGCTGCTCTGTGGGTGTGATGCGGAGGCTGCTGGGTTCCTGGCCCGGACTTCGGCGCGCCATTGTTCACGGAAGGACTCCAGCTCCGGGTTGATGTCCTGGGAGGCGTCCATTGCGAAGGAGGGGTATAAGGTTGCTTATAAATACATCGAGGACGCAGCCACCAAGGGTTGTGTGTGAAACAAAGTGTCAAACGTGGTCATTAGTGATTCGGAACGACGTCGGTGCGATGACTTGGTGGTTGATGAAGTGCAACGGCTTTAGGTTGTAGAGAGTGTTACATAGTAGAGACTAAGTTGAGTCGATCCGTTGCCTCGGGACGCTTTCCGGCCGTTATCTTATCAGGCTGTCAAGATGTTTGTTCCAGGCTTTCGGGACTCCGATTTAGTACTGTGCCCGCACCTGAGCGGCATGATCTCCAAGAGCTGCGGAAACTTGGGTACAGTATCAAATGAATGATCGGTATGCATGGCAGGTGAAGTGAATCAACAGGGTGCCAATCCTATGGTTGCCCCCCAGAAGTCTATGAATTTGAAGGCCGAGGCCTAGAATTCCACAACAGCGGCGTCGGAGGGCCAATTCAGTAGATGCACCAATGACAGATGGTGAAGTGGGGGTGACATCATTCAAATGCACTACGGCAAGAGCCGCCAGTACCCCAGTCAACCGTCCAGAAAAGAACCGCGGCGAATTTCTTTCGGGAATGGAAAAAGAACATCGAACTTTTAGCAAATAGGCAAGCTCTTACTCAACAAACCATACACTCCCTTTCCATATTGCAACATCAGCAACTGTGACAGTAACATCATACCTGCATAGCGACGGCCATACAGGGTCCTTTCCCCACTCCAGCTTCACGCTTTGTGCGTGACTGGACTCGTCATTGCGACGCGGGTTGAACGGATAAACTTCACTGCAACGAGGCTTGATGTGCCCAACATGGCGACAGCCCTCGCAAGCAGCCCAACGGGGCAGAACCACAATCCTTTTGATCACAAGGATGAGCTGAGCCTACAGAATATGCTACCAACCCAGGACGACATGGACAAGAAGGGCGACCCGGCCGATATCACACCTTTCCAGAAGATGCTGTCTGCTACAACGGGCAGTCTTCTTACTGGGCTGACAAGTATGCAGCACGCTCTCCAATCCATGCAGGAACAACTGGCTAACTGCAGGTAGTGACACCACTTGACGTCGTCCGAGTCCGGTGGCAGTCGCAAAACGTCCAACAACAGTCCTCGGCAAGGACCGCCGATTTCCAGAAATTCCCCTTGAAGTCGCCCGATGCCTTCCGACCCGCAAACCTTGGAGTCACTTCCTGCTGTAGAGAGGTTTTCTTCATGAACAATAATGCCGAGGTGTGCGTCGTTGGCCCCCATGTCAGAGGTCCGTCGGCGCCGGTCGAGTGCGCCGTGGAGCAAACACAAAACAAGACGTTCAACTCTACCTTCGATGGGATGCGCAAGATCGCTAGAAACGAGGGCTTCTTCACCCTGTGGAGAGGGTTGTCACCAACACTCCTGATGGCAATACCGGCGAACATGATCTACTTCACGGGTTATGAGTGGCTGCGGTATGATAAGGTGAGCCCTCTCGCGAAGATGGACAGCACCTCTGCGCCACTGGTCGCCGGAGCTGTCGCAAGAGTGGTAGCAGCAACGTCTATCGGACCGATCGAGCTCTTTCGAACAAAACTCCAAGCCTCCCACGGCGATACGGCGACGAGCCATGTCAGGGATACCTTCAACAGCATGCAAGAGGCGGTCAGGATACACGGCTACCGATCGCTCTGGAGAGGCCTCAGCCTGACGTTGTGGAGGGATGTGCCGTTCTCCGGCATGTACTGGTGGGGATACGAGACGATTCGAGGCAAGCTCACCGAAGCACGAGAGCGCGGAAGAGGACGGGCATATGACGGTGACGTTCGCGCACGGCGACGCTCGCAGAGCCAAGAGAACCACCGTGACACCTTCACGGACAGTTTTATATCGGGATGTCTGTCCGGAGCGTTGGCGTGTGTTGCGACCATGCCGTTCGATGTCGGCAAGACACGCACGCAGGTGTACCACGACACCGGCAAGAGCGTGGCGGGCAACGTCGGCAAGGCAGCTGCCGCACCGGAGGAGCAGAGCATATTTCGGCTTCTGCGACACATCGTCAAGACCGAGGGAGTACCCGGCCTTTTCAGGGGATGGCTGCCGCGGGTGATGAAGGTTGCGCCCGCATGTGCGATCATGATCAGCAGTTTCGAGATGGGCAAAAAGGTGTTTAGGGATGTCAACGAGCGGGTATTGGAAAAGGAGAAGTAGCTCGATGTCGATTGATGGCGTGGCATTCTACCAAATCTCCACTTGACGATCATGGCATAGGCGTTTAGGGTTTAGACAAAGTCGGAAGTCTTTGGACTACCCAGGTAGACTTTGGCGTTTTTGTGCTAGGGTTTAGGGACATACTGAGATACCGAGGGCGCGCGCACACTTGAGGATTAGATGCCCATCAGCAATTACATAATGGTATTCTGTACAACAGCAAAAGTATAGTGCAGCGCACCTCTTCCTGATGACGGGAAAGTCTTGGGAGATATCGGTCGGATGGAGTACCGTACAGGATACCCCTGGGGGCATTGTGACCGTTCGTCGAGGTGCGAGAGTCGAATGGAACATTTCCGGGACGACGGATGCATCTTTTGCGCGAAACATGTCATTGAACTCAACGTCAACAGCTGTCAACTGTCACCACCACCCAAGCCGGAATGGTCGGAGATATCACGGCGAGACTATGGCATGAGGCTGAGTCTTCTTCACCTTCAGGAGGTGGTGGGAAGATCTTCAATGTGGGCCCCCATCTCCCGATTTCATGCGTGCCGTCGCACTGCAGCATTGTAATGCTGGCACTCAGCATTCTCGGCCCTGCAGCGCCAACGGGAATTGAACTGGCTGCAGCACGGCGCCATTCCCTTCCGCACCAAAGTACGGCACAAGCACCCCTGACGAACCTCAGCTCAACCTTCAGGTCAGGTCAGGCCAGCAATTCCGACGAATCCAGTCACTATAGCTAGCTAGCCAAGCAAGCTCCGGTGGTGCAGAGCAAGCCTCCTGACAGGCGGCCACAAAGACATGAGAGGGGAGCGGAAATGAAACTCCTGGCTGCGATTTCAGCTCAGCTTTTTGCGACGATCGACTACGGGCCTTGGCATCGATTCTGCCGTTTCCCCTTTCAACTTTCGACTTTCGACTTTCGACCCTCGACAAGGCTGTCTATCTTCTTGCTTTTTGTCATCTATTCTTCAGCGGCCGTAGCGGACGTCGCAGGATAAACCATTCAACAATACGATACATTCACGACCTGCTGCAACCACTGCTGCAACCACTGCTACTGCTGAATCATTGGCAACGAACAAACGTCCACAGACTGACATCTGACATGTCGTGTCCCCTTTGATTTAGGCTTTGTGCGCATCGGACAACTGGCTTGTGTCTCCGTCATTTCTCCTTGAGCTGTTGGAGGGGCAAGGCATAAGTACGGCACCTCAACCATATGAGGAGGCGGGCACTCCGCGGCAGGATCTCAAAATCCAGAGCCTGGGGCAATTTGGTGCAGTTCGTCCACAATCTGGCCCATCTGAGGCCAGAGGCTGGATCCCGACAATTTCTTCATAATAACGAGCAGCCGCAGCCGAGGCCGCAGCCGCGCAGCGCACAGCAGTCATCGTCCACAATGGCGTCCGTTGGACAGCTCCCGACTGGGAATCTCACCGGTGCCGGCAAGTTGCCGCCCGTCCCCAAATCCCCCCCCCCCGTATGACAAGATCCAATCCTGACCACTATACTACGACAGCGAAACTTGAGGCGGTCACCAGATTGTTGGAGGAGTTATCTGTGGATCTTGACAAGGACGATCTCACGACCGATCGTTAGTGCTGCTTCTCTCACATGCGCGGAGCGATCAGTACTGACTATTCTGTAGAGAGGGACGCCGCTCTGGAGGAATTGAAAGTGTACGGCAGAGACCCGAGGAATGCGGACCCCATATTTACGAAGGAGGTCAGTTGAAGCTCGACGACAACAGCCCGTGACATGGCAAGGCTGAAACTCCGGACCAGGGAATAAGAACGCTCACCAGGCACGCCTTCGACACCGGAGTACTATCAACATCACACAACGCGCTGAGATGTCTCGCCAACGCCATGCTGATCAAGGCCGAGGCCCGGCAATTCTTCGTCGATCTAGGATATGAACCCAAGGCCTGTGCGCAGCTGAAGAGGGATACATGGGATGATGAATTTCTCGTGGGGAGAGTGATATTTCTCACGACGTACGGCACTAACGTGGATCTCGCAAGACTTATCGATGAGTACGGTCTGGCGGAGACGGTGATAGCGAAGCTGGCGAAGCATGCAACACTAGCCACGAGTTCCGGGAAGGAGAAGGTGGACCCGATGCAGGACATGGCGCTGGCCGAGACGCTCAAGCTGATGTTCAACGTCACCCACTTCTGCAAAGCGAAGACCGACGCCTTTACCCCCGCAGTATCACACGTAGTAGCCCTCCTCGCCAAACGCGAAATCACACCATCACAGCCCCTCGAAGGTCCCTTCAGTCCCCTGGTCAACTCCCTCGTCAACCTCAAGCTCGACAGCCCAGAAGCCAAGGTAGCGCTCTACCCGGAAGGCGCCCAGAACTCAGTGGTAGAGCGCCTCCTCGACCTCCTCGACCTCTCCCTGAAGACCTACAACGACGAGAACCTCGAGCAAACCGTCACGCCGCTCGTCTCCGTCCTGCGCGCCGTCCACGACTCCGCCGCTGACTCGGCCAAGCAGCTCATCCGCACCTCCCTCCTCCCGACCGCCGCCGACCGCTCCAAAGTCCTGGGGAGAGGCGAGACGTTACCGTCGCGCCTCCTGCGCAACTCGACCAACGCGCTGACGCCGCAGCTGCGCGAGACGATATCGCAATTGCTGTTTGAGATGAGCGACAAGGATGCGCACAGATTCGTGGATAATGTCGGGTATGGCTTTGCGAGCGGGTTCTTGTTCCAGAATAACATCCCCGTGCCGAAGAACGCGGCGGATGGGAATGCTGGAGGAAGTGGTAGCAGCCGGCCGGTGAATCCGATCACGGGACAGTTCCTAGACCAGGAGGCTGAGCCGGAGGGGCCGGAGATGACGGAGGAGGAGAAGGAGAGGGAGGCGGAGAGGTTGTTCGTACTGTTTGAGAGGTATGTTTGGCGGGCTGGAGGTGCGGGTGCGGGTGCGGATGCGGGTGCGGGTGCACGTACGGATGCTGACAGTCCTACAGGCTTAGGAGAACTGGGGTGGTTGACGTGCAGAATCCTGTGGAGCAGGCGATCCGCGAGGGTCGCTTTCACGACATCAAGGATGATGAGAGGGTGGAGGAGCTGGATTAGAAGGACTCCGACACCATCCATGGGACGGGAGTGCAAGGCGTGGACGCGAATCTCATAAAGTCATGAAAACGGAAGCCTCCCTCTGCTTGAGGATTGAGCCGACATGATCAGGGGCTGGGAATACCATGCGTGTTGGCGATTTCTGGAGGCATAGTAATGGCGTTCACGTTGGGAGCTTTAGAGCTGGCACTGTAGTAGAGGGATCACGATATAGGCAATTTGGCGAAATGCATCAAATACACGAACGGTTGGTGCTGAACTGTCCGATGTGCCCTAGCACTGGAGTCAACCTCAACCCCTGGGTTGAATCACTGACATAAGGCATGACATGAGGCATGGCTATAGGACGGAAGTAGGTGAGCGGTGCACCGTTTCCTTACCCATCTTGCTCCTATCTTGCTCCTAGTGTTGTGGCACGATGGCTCGGCTTTGAACTGGGGATTCATGTTGTATTACCTTTCAGTTGCATGTGTTCCTGTTCATGCTAGGACGACTGGGGGAGATCATTTTCATGCAGGATTACCTACCTACCTTGGTACCTAGGTATATTTTCAAGTGATTAGGAGGGCTCAAGATGGAGGAGGCTTAGGTACCTACCTGGAGGGAGGTAGATAGATACCTAGGTAGGTACCAGGTACACTACCACTACCTAGGTACTTAGGGTACTGGGCAGGGGGGCAGCTTCACCACCACTAGCGCAAAGTGGTCCAAGCTCCCGCACTTGTCCCAGCTTCTCCCCCCCCCCTCTCTCCCCTTCAGAATACCTAGAAGAACAGCGTCTCGAAATCTCTAACAAACCTACACTCTGATCTCGGTTCCTTCATCCACCACACCATCAATTCTTAGTTTCTCATTCTTGCAAGGACTGCATTTGAGTCGCCTGGATTACAGAACTTGACTGAAGGGCTTATTCTTCCTTGCCGGCACTGCGTTCTCTATTGCGATCAAGTGGTGAGTACAGGCGTGGCGCAGCTCGCGCGTTTATCCTGCGCAGCTCCTCTAATCCTTGCCAGCAGCAGTGTTTACTCTTGCGACGTGCCGCGACGTGCCTTTCGCCTTTCGCAACTCTAACTTTCCACAATCATCAATTGATCTTGGAATCTAGTTTCTAAGCTCACTCATTCAGCTTTGTAAGGTCTCTGATCGCCACAGTTGAAAGGTACCTACCTATCTTTCCATGTGAGTCTGGGAATATCCTTCACATTCTCCATCGCATTGTCATTCCTTTTTGCTATGAAACCAGAGCACGACTGGTGAAGCGACCCCCCCCCCTCCTTTTCCTCCGCTGGGCCTCAGCCTCAGCCTCGGCCTCCTGCTCTCCCCACCTTTCCATACTTCCCTTCCTTTCTTTCCCTTGCCCCCCCAAACAATAAGAGCACTTTGTTGAGAAGTGAACAGTTTTGCGCCTTACTGGAGTCGGGTCTTGGGGCCGTCAACCCAGACACGCAACCAAAACGGCCGAATATCTAAGCCCACGAAACGTCTTGACCGGCGTCGCCTCATTCCTCTCTAGAACAGCCTCCCCAGCAGCACAGAGCGCGCAAGCCGCAGAACAGGACGCGATGCCTTTCGTTGGAGATGAAGACCTGTAAGCGGTCGCGCCTCCCATTCGATCCTCACTTACCCCGCCGCGTGTTATCCTACCCCGTATTGTTGCCCAACCAGCCACGCGCGGCGTAAAAAGATGAAACTGACGCGAAGGCGAATCTCCTAGGGATAACTTTGTGGATGACGCTCCCATCCCCCGGATCGGGTCCGACCTCTTGGACCAACTGAGCGACGACGAGGCGCCCCTCAACTCCGAACCCGTTATCCCCGAGATCCTCGAGGAAACCGTCGAGACAGTCGAGATTGTCGGATCCGTCGTTCGCCTGGACGACGAGCCCAACGACGAGGACGAGCAGAAGAACGGCGTCGACGAGCACAGCGACAGCGACAGCAGCGACGAGGACGAGGACGTACCAGCTGCCCCGATGGAAGAGGTTGCCCCCAAAAAGCGTGGTCGCGCTAGCCTCGCGGCCTCGCGCATCTCTACCCCGAAGGTGGTCAAGACCGCGAAGAACGGCGCCTCTACTGCTGGCCGCAAGCGCAAGGCTGAGGATGCCGCCGACGAGCCCGCTGCTAAGCGCTCCGTTCGTGGTCGCGCTACTGCCGCTGCCGCGTCCAGCGCGATCAAACAGGCTTCCGCAAAGCGTCCTCGCGCTGCCCCCGGTACCGCCAAAGCTGTACGTGTATACATTGAGCCCCGCGAAAACAGAGTGGTCTCATTTGCTAACTCGTCTGCGCTCACAGACCCCCAAGGCTACCGGCGCTAAGCGTGGTCCCAAGCCCAAGGCCGTCCAGCCCAAGAAGGAGGAGGAGTACGAGGTCGAGAAGATCGTCGAGCACCAGGTCAAGGGCAAGACGACCGTGTTCCTCGTCAAGTGGAAGGACTACGCCGCCTCCGAGAACACCTGGGAGCCCAAGTCCAACCTGGCCCACGCCGCTCAGCTGCTGAAGGAGTACGAGGCCACTGTCAAGGAGGAGAAGGCCGCGCCCGCCAAGAAGAAACCCGGTCCCGCGAAGAAGGCCACCGCTCCCGCTGCCAAGAAGCCCGGTCCTGCTCCGAAGAAGGCTACCGTGAAGCCTACTGGTCGATCTGGCCGTCTCGGTCGACCTAAGAGACACTAGTGTGAGGAATTCAGCGTTGCGGGATAGGCGATGGCGTGTCTCCAAGATCCATTCCTAGAACATGGGTATCTATCTGCCTTGGATGGCTGGCAAGGAGACGGCAACGACTGTCAATGAGAAGACGGTGGTGTCGCGAAGAGAACAAGGAAAATGATGATCGTAGTGGGAAGGAATTGGATGCTCGAGAACAAACCCTGCGAGTGATTATGGCATCGCTTAGGGTATTGGCTTATTGGTCGGTGGTGGGCATCTATCAATCTGTCTGCCTAGTTTCCGCAAACGCCCCCCATGGTGTTTTTGCCAACTCTCCGGCTTCTCGTATCTCTTCCATTTGAATGGATGGTGTTCTTTTGCTTCTGGAAAGTTTGGCGAGACAGTGGCAATCAGGATCTGGTGCGGGGGGGGGGGCTCTAAGTGTTCTTGCGTGATGAGCTGCTGTCCTTGTTCCTCGTCGTTTACGGCGTACACATGGGAGACGGACACACGGATGGGTGGGAATTGAGGCATTGACGTGAAAAGAGACAAAACAAGCCAGGCTCCGTTCGGCAACCCAGCTGCGGGCCTTCTGATTACGTGATAGCTCGTATGGGAGGAAATGGCTCATCTCTTATTAGAACTTGGGGGGGGGGGGGAGCATGGTCTTGTGTGTTATTTCGAAGTTGACGTGACTTGGTTGTGCAATGTGCAAAGCCGTCGCCTTACGTGCGTCGGCCTGGAGAACGGAGGAGCTGAGCTGGTGACAAGACGTATTCTTGATTTGAGGGGAGGGGGGAGGGGGTGGGCTTGCCTTTTTTTTCTTCCTTTTTTCGTTCCTTTCCTCCCCTTTTTTTGGATCGTCTTGTGG